>DWDX01004994.1:0-11009 GCA_018245675.1 Agara michaeli | reverse complement strand
CGTGACACTCAAATTATTATCAAAGCCATGTAAATGCAGACAGTAAAGGATTTATCAATGTGATAATTTCACGATTTGTACATACATATTCCAACCAATCCAATCGATTTCATTCTTATAGATAGACGAATGTAGATGTCCATATATGTATAAAAACAATTGAAGAGTTTGTTTATTTCTTCCATTTCCGCAATGGTATTTATAGCTTAAACCAAATAATCCTTTTTAAAATACTTATCAATCCGTTTGTCTCGAGTTATATTCCAAACGACTAAGCCCATTTTGATGGCCGTTTCTACGGCAGATAGAGTGCGTTATATGATTACGCCATAAGAGAAACGCCATAGGATAATTTGGTTATATCCTCGAAAATTTTGGCAAAGCTTCATTTTACGTATGTTGGATAATAATTTATAACATCATAACCTACTAATAATGGTATTACAATATAAAGACACGACGATGAAGCAAGAACCGCTGAATGTTGCCAGATACAATCCATAACAACAGCATTGGCAACGTTTGACATTTTAAAAAATAAATTGACAACACAGTTCAAGCTCGGCGTTACGTAACTGGCGGACCGTTAGCTAATTCCGTACAATGTTCACGTAACGGACAAGTTTATGAAATGGCAGCTAATAAAAACGATATTTGATTTAAAAATCGATTGACACCGATACCCGGAGGTGTTAGTGGCAACATTATAGTCGACTAGATTAACGATCCACGTGAGGCATAAGTAAAAATGTATCTTTCGTCATCCACCCCATTTCCTCCTTGCGTCATGTGCATCTTTACTGAGAATCGTGATCCCCGATCAAGGAACTTTTTTTATTTTTTGTGCTTTGTGAAGAGCGTCATGGAGGTGCCTGTAGTATTATACACAAATGTGGTTGGACTATCTTATAGGGCTACGACCCTTTAGACGCTTGCCGTCGACCTTGCTAATTGTTCCAGGTTATGGGCATCTCTCATGGGGAAAAACTAGAAACCCCCCCTCGCAGGCACGTAATCTATTCTCTGGTTGACTGGCGGAAAATTCAGTGTTCATTGGGTCACCGGGTTGCTTACAAATGGATAATTAAACATTTCTAATGATCCCGAAGACAGTCCGGAAATCGGAGGACATGCCAGTTTTCGTTATCGGCCAAAGGCTTGCCTGTCATATAAAAAAAATCAGATCTCTTCTTGCCTCCAAGATATGCAACGGTCTAGCGATGTCCATAAACAACTCACTATATATAACACAAATATAAACACTCACGGTAATGTGAGAATGTTGTGACGTATTTACTTTGCTCGTTGGCTTTAGTAAATATTACGCAACAGAAGTCATGGAGACACCTTGGCCTTCGAGGAATTCAACATGAAGTACAAGGCAATGAAATCGCGGAGGTCACAATTGTAAATAAACTAAATACTATATTATAGTAAGTAAACATTTCAAGCTGAGAACAGCCATTAAAGTAATTTTAAGCGACAATTAAGTCTCAGTCATAGGCAACAGACAGATTGTTATTACAACAAAGACAATCTTTTAAAAGAGCCTTAAGCTTGTGATCTCAATAATAGGAATATATTTTCCGTTCAAATACTTCAACACTACCACAATACTATCGTGAAACTCAGACTGAAGTAAAGAGTTCTAGACTGTAGCAGTCCGCGGTAAAAAAAATATTTTTTTTAGTTATTTATTTCTTATAATTTACATTAAATATCTGTATGTAGTCGCGACTTCAGTTTTTACAGTTTTCTGAACAATAAAAAACAATTGTTGAGTAGTTACCGAGAGGAATAGACAAAGTTAGTAATGCAGGTGATACAACGAATTCCAATTACGAATTGCAAGGGATTTTTATGGCCGCTGATTCTGACGTTTTGCATCCATTATAGTAACGTTGCAATATTATTGTTTTTGTACATCATAACAAAGCAATAATATCATAAATTGGTCACAAGACTCGTCCAATGATCTAAGACCAGTGTCAAGGCCTTTACGCAAGTCAATGAAATTGTGAAGTTTATTTCAATTCCCAACAGAGTTCATTTTTCAATTGACGTTGATAACGATCGTGGGCGGACGAGTTTTTGTTCTAAGTTTCGTTGTGCCATTTTCTACAAATGTTCAACTTAATCCTTATGAAGTTTATTATATAGCTTTTGTAATACACGATTATGATTCATTTCATAACACATGCGAGGAAATAAGTGAAAAATCCGAGATTCACATACAGTGTGTGATCATCGCCTTATATAATAAGCCTGCCTTTGAACGATGGAATTTCCGTTTTGATTGGACGGATAAATAATTCAGCCGTAATGGAATATAAAAAATAACGATGAAATCTGTAAATTTTCAAACGAACATTTATAATAATATACCAAAATTGTAGTAACTTTCGTAACCACCGCTCCAAATTATATCCTTATGGGGTTATCCTACAGTACCTACTAATGCCTGGTGCAATTAAACATAGTCTTTTCTTTTCTTTATATTCTCTTTATGTAAGCGTTTACTGTTATTCATGGAAAGATACACGAGTTAAATCCGTTTCTATATTGTCTATGACTAACATTTCAACGATCCGTCTATAATGACAAGAAATTTTCGTCTCCGAATCGGGAACGACGCCAATTCGACGCGGTTACGATATCTTTTGCACTTAATGATACTTTCTTCGTCGCAAATCACATTTTAATTGAATACTATTAGCGGACGGACCGGGACAGTATTGAATTATGAATTATAGACGCCGGTATGCCCGATGGACATGCTAATTGTTGTTGTCACTCAGGCCCCGGACGCACGAGCTGTCGCGTGCGATGTCACTTTCGCCGGCGCCCGCGCGAGGTTTCTGTTTCTAAGGCGCGCATGCGCTCTCTCGCACGGAATGCCCGCCTGAGGATGCATTGAATTGAGCAAAGGAATTTTTTTTTCCAACAAGTCCTATTTAGGCGACACAATGTTTCATCGCACTCGTCCATCTCAAATGTACGTACCATAAACCCACATAATCCATCTTATTTCAACGTATTTAACAATCGATTGAAACGTATAAAATAAACCTAAATCACCACCTATTCCATTGTGGGACTTAAATGTAACTGGTGAAATGCGAGGGTGTACTACACTCCTTTGCCTACCCCTTAGGGGATTACAGGCGTGATATTACGTATAAAATAAATAAGTGTAAACATTTAACCCCTTGTCATTCTGTTGTTTGTACTGGTACTAAAAGGTGTTCCAAATTTAAAAACAAATGATATTTTAACGATATTCATGTTTAAACTAACGACATTTTTTTCCGAACGATAAACGCACTAATGAACACGTCGCTGTGGACGGTTGCGTTTTAAAAAAAAACGTTCATATTGAGCTAATATAACCGCGCGCATACATCTAAAGAGTGCCTTCATGTGCTCTTAATCCACATGCCAATTAAAATTATATAATTCAGTCAGCGCCAGTTGAGCAACCGCTTGATATATGACCAAAACAACGTGTTACACTTTATGATCGGCAAACACGAAATGGATAGAAATTACCACGCGCCGTTCTATGTCCAATACTTTCTTTACTTAAATGGTATCGATCTAAATATATGTTTGTTATAAACGAAGATCGTAATTGTTTAAAACCGTATATTATTACCGGCTTCTGCTTTAAAATTAAAACGTGATTTAACTTTCATGGCGACGAATTTTCCTACAACTTTTGTCTAATGCCTATTTTCAAAATTAGTTTTGAAGTGCTCACTTACGCTATGATCTTTGGACCAGTGACTCATCGTCTTCTTTTATTAATAGAAGATTAATAGCAAGTACAACATACATGTTAGTATCCTTTGAGGCAACAAGCATTACAGGTTTTAATTAGTGTAGACGTATCGTGGTGTCTAATTGCCGGGGACTCAAACTTTCAGTTGGTGCATGACAAACAGTGAACGCCCACTAGTTAGTTGTCGGTAGATAACAAATTTCTGTACAGATAAACAATCTGTGATGTTACGTCAAACAGGATGTTAAATATAAGCTGATTAAGTATGAATGGTATTGTTAATGGCTTACGGACATGATAGTCACTATGGGGTGATGAAAAGATTTTGTTATTAGTTTAAAGATAATCAAAATACATGGCACTTTTACTATAAGCAATTATTTTTCTTGAATTGGACCTCTTGATTATAAAAAAGATTTGGGACAATCATGTATTTCTAGTTTTTTTTTTGATGTCAGTTATCATTGAATTTAATGTTAAACTATTGCAACATTTAGTAAAATCAGTATAATACAGCCCAAGAAATCTACGCATAAATATAGTCAGATAAAGTCACTTTATTTTATAACACATCAGAGGTAACAATGGATTGAATCTGTAACATATTAGGCTGCTATGCGCAATTAGGACAGACAGATTAAATAAACATGAGCTTCAAGCTTCGAACATTGGCTTGCATCCAAACTGGACAGAAGTGAATCTGAATGAACAGTTTGTTTTGCAATGAGAAAACAAGTGTATTTATAAAACAGGATACCAATTGTTTTGTACTAAAAATAACAATATATTTATATAACAGATAATATACACACAAGGTCAATGAAATTATTGCTCATAAAAAGTGAATACAAAAGAAATTTGTATTGGTATTAAAAAGTGTATGCTGCCAGTACTATTATGGTGCTCCAGTGTGGAGCTGTCGGAGTCATTACAATGTGGACCAAGGACTCATGAGGATGTAGGTATTTGATTACAGGAGAAATAACCTACACTTTAAATTAATGTAGGCTTGTCAAAGAAAATTAGGACATGTCTTGCAAATACTGTTATAGTTGTAGAATAGTAATGTATCTATTATTTCATAAACTTCATAGCGAGAGCCGTTTGATCAGAGTTACCCTCTGATGGTCTATGAGATCTGCCTGTTCAAAACATCATAACACGGCACGTCGAGAATTAACAAACAAAATCTATTCTTTATTGCACAAAACACACTATAAATACTGTTTTATTTTTATTTTATAAATGCAGTCACACCTACTTCCCATAGGGTTAGGCAAATAGTAAGGATTTCCACCGTCCATTCATTTATTAAATGTACCCTTGACCTCATCTTCCTCTCAGTCATCATAATGTAGCGGTTCTCAAATTTTCAATTCAAATAATATTTTAACTTTGCAATATTTTAAATATAATGAAAGGTGATTTTTAACCTTACTGGTGACTTAAAACCAATCTTTCTACAATCTCACCATCAAAATCTAACAATACACATATGCAATAGACATTTCGATTGTAATAAAACAACAATATTTAAACATCCATTTCGTTCTAAAATTTGTAACTGCTAATAAATTAAGCTCGCCTTGGCGTCTCTCTGACCTTAATGATAAAAGTGTGGTTGTAAAACAAGGTGGTTCAAAATTGGAAGTGTTTGATCGTTAAATCGTAAACTCCACCATACACTTTAATGCAATATAGATGGAGATATAGGCCTCACCCGGTGTAAAAATGGACATATAACCATTATCAGCAGTCATAAAAGTACATAATATATATTGATAAATGATGACATGACAAGAACAAAATAAGTGTGTATGTATAAATTGAAGAAAACATCTATTTTTCCTACCAGATATATTAAAAATATCCTTTTACTAAGTTATTGCGTGTTTATTTAAACGAAAAAAAAAAATCGAATTACCGTTTATACACACCGATGTAATGAGTATTTTGCTTATTTGAAAAAAAAATACAATGATTTCAATTTGAACGAAAAGTTTTTTCATACCTCATTATTATTGACACAATATAGATAAAAATCGTGAGAAACGTTAAGCGATTAGTCGTGCCCCACCATTCAAACGTAGTTATGTGTATCTACTTAGTAAATACATTTGAATTTTAGATAACTTGGCTGATGACCTCATTGTGACTTCCAACGAAAATACCATGGAGTGTGAGAATGCACCGAACCAACAAAACATAGTCGTTGCTGACCCAAATAACGTGTAGTAAGTGCAGTAATAATACACTTTCATGCATACAACCGTGCACGAGTAGCACGACACTTCTATTCACAAATACCTCAATGCTGTACAAAGTTAACTCATGGAACATTATGAATATGTATAATACACATGACAACATGTTTGCTGCATTTGCCAACTCTTCAAAATCCGCGAAGGAGGTATAGACGCAAAGTTATACCAGTACCTACAAAATTACACGTGGTACATAACTACCTTTATAATCAGCTCGATCTCTGGTACGTCTCCGTTCGCCGTTCCATTCTCCGCAATTTCATCCGACATCGTGAACTCCAAAAATCACTCGGACTTATAAAAATTTACTTAAAGGCACAATTTCTCACTACCGTCACTGTTCAAAAACACCGACAGACTGACTCACTTCAGCTCAGTTTGATGCAAACGGGTGTTGACAGAGCGCAGCTAACTTCTTGTTGGACTTTCTTTAGCATCTGTTAAACATTAGTTTTGGAGTATAAATTTCATTGTATCAATGCATTTACATGTTATTAGTAATTTTGTCACATATATTCAAGAATCTAGAAATTTGGTGCGTATGTGTAATGAGAATACGTGACAAAGACCGTAGAAGAAAATGACTTGCACTCAAGATTGCAAGTAGTTTGTGAGGATAGAAATATTGGGCATTCGATATTTTTTCTACTTACCCCCTGAGGAATCTAGCGCAATGATATGATAATAATGAAAATTTAAATGTGTAAAGCTTAAGGATATCTATTTGAATGAGTCTGGACAATCTGTACCTGTTTTATAGTCTGTATTTTATTTTGCGACTCTTGTCTTAACAGATGTTGACATAAGCTTTCAATGAATCAATGAATTAATTAATTGTCAAACATACGTATAAAATTAATTTAATTTTGAGTTTTAAAAGTAGTTTTATTGTTTTTGAGCTTGAAAATCAGCTTTCAATTTCGAAATGAGTGCAACAGAATCATCGGAAGCGTCTTCGTCTGCGCCAAAAGAGATGACGTTCGCGGAAAAGCAAGCTGAACGTATGAAGAGGCTGCGTTCGTTGCATTCAGCGAGAAACGAGGCCAGAACGCACAATCACCAGGAAGTCGTGGCCGAGGAGACGAGGAATAAGTTACCACCGAACTACGAGGCGAAACGACGTCAAGCAGAATGGCTCATGGATGATCAACAGAAGCGCGAAGAGGCGAAAGAACAAGGCAAAGATTACAATAGAGTGAAGCTATTGCACATATCAGCGGCCGAGGCCGATAGGTTAGAACGTAAGAAGAAAAAGAAAAACCCGGATCAGGGGTTCTCGACGTACGAGCACGCCACCGTCCGACAGTACAACAGGCTCATTAAAAACATGCCCACCGCTGACATGGAGCTGTACGAGAAACAGAAGGAAAAGTACGGGGACGCATTTTACGGTGGCCCGAACGTAATAATTCACGGCATGCATGAAGATCGAAAAGATGCTGTCGATAGAATGGTAGACGACTTAGAAGGACAGATCGCTAAGAGAGCTAAATACTCCAGGAGGCGTATACACAACGATGATGCAGATATTGACTATATCAATGAGAGGAATGCCAAGTTCAACAAGAAGTTGGAAAGGTTCTACGGCGAGCACACGGCGGAAATCAAACAAAATTTGGAACGAGGAACTGCCATATAGTAATTTTTTTGTACATTATCTTTGTATCAAATAAAATGTAAGAACATGCTTGGCTTCGTGGTTGAGCTGTTAGAGACATGACCGCAGAACCGAAGGCTGTGGGTTTGATTCCCACTCAGGACAAACTTTTCTGAGACCATATTTGTTTCTGTGTTTGAACATAATAAAAATATCCAGATAAGTATTATACTGTATGTATATATGCATGATTATCAGCTGTCTGGTTACCATAACATACCTTTAATTGTCTAATTTGGAATCAGGTAGCAGTGTGTGGAATTGTACCCAAATTATTTATATTATTCATTCTGTAAATACAAGAGATTGGTTACCGTGGTGTGATGGACAATCTCCTATAATTATAAGTTGCATCTATACATTATGCCAGCTCCCTAACGATGTAAGGAATTAATTATTATGTTTTATATGGTTGATAAGTAATTTACGTAATAATGCACGGATACGATATAACAAATTTTAAACTATATTGAGTTTGATCATTACCTTGTATGCTGACTGACTTGAGATCAGATTTTAAGATATATTGTGTTAGAATTCTCATATTTAACGATATGTCTGTGTGTATTTGATTCTTTTGTAAAGTGAACTAGAAAAAGGAGTAGTCATTTTATTATTACACTTTATTTTGTTTGGTTTTTGTTCAGAATTCAGGACCAAAAGGAATAAATATAGTTGTATAAATTTTAGACATTTTTATGAATGTATGCCAGTATGTTTAGAAGGATATACCTCAATGTCATTTTGTAGTGTCTGTCTCCACAAAAAAGAATGCAGACAATGCATATGTTGTACAAAGAGTACTAATTGAATGTGTATACGTTTTCTACAAGTTAAATTTTAAATAAATAAGCAGTGATAGCCTAGTGCTTTGAAGTTCAGCCTTCCACTCCGGTGGGTCTGTGTTCGATTCCGGCATGCACCACTGATTTGTAATGTGCGTTTATTAACTTAGTTTAAAATATCACTTGCTATAACGGTGAAGAAAATCGTTGTGGGTAAACCTGCACTCTTTGGGGATGTTATAAAGTGTATATATTTTCTGAGGTGTGTGTAGTCTACCAATCCGCACTTGACCTGTGCGGTGGACTAAATCTCTTTCACTATGAGAGGAGACCCGGTCCAGCAGTGGACCAATAAAAAGGGTGGAAAAGAAAAAGTTTAATTTGTAATCATGTATTACTCATATAGTGTATTGTTACTAGCGTGATTTTCACTATGCTGCCTGTGGTTCGATTGTTATTGTTCTATAACCTCTGATCAAGAGCATTTTTTTTGTATTGGAAGGTCAGTCGTTCCCAATCAATGATACACTTATGTACGTGGTATGCTAAAGTGCATGAAGAGGTAAACACAACAATAGCTTTAGAGATAGGTTAAAAGTTTACGGACAGCTATTATCGAAGCTATAACACTGGTATAGATTTCTGCTATGAGGTATGAGACATTGTGCCCTTTCTTGAAGTGGTATGGAATATAAAATAATTGGTAACCAACGCTCTACTAGGTTTATGAGTGAACCATATAAAACTTGCTAATCTCCAGCACAGATAAACAATGGGCAGGATAGTGAGACACAAATGATGATAATGATATTTTCATGGTCAATTTGTCAAAACTGATCTATTACTAAATAAACTTTGGAAATCAATAAATGTATACAGTTTTAATAGATTGTGTGGTCAATTATTTACCCGACTTGACCAATTCTATTGTTAGTGATCTTATATTCGGATTCTTCTATCCTTGATCCTTTGTATCGTACGTCTGACCTTTGTATTTGGCTAAGCATATGCGTTACCGCCAAATTATTACATCAGTGACATCTCTGTAATAGTATAATGTACGAGATTATTAATTTCTTACAACCTTCGTTTCGTTAAATTCAGTGGTGCAATCCGTATTTGCAAACTTGCCCGACGGCACCGAGGAACAATAAAAACCAAATAAATCAAACAAACTTCGAAAACAAGTTTATTTTGATACATGTGCTGATAAAAATAATAAGTACATAGATACATAATGACTAAGTAATCTATAAAAGCACTAGAATCGTTAAGAATACGATATACATAATACCAAGATCTCTGTGCATGTGTCGGATATTCAATTCAATTTGATTCAATGTATTCCAATAAATTTGTATTCATAAAATCATGATAATTTAGATAGGTGATAAAATTAATTAAATGTTCTAAAAAAAATTATACTTAATGTTTCTTCTAAGTTGTACTGTTATCAGAGCCAATAGTCTAACACATGCACTGTTACATCCTAATAATCATAAAAAGAAATATAATTTCCTCATAAAGATCTTCTAACTCATATATATACAATAAATGAGCACAAATTAAAATTTCATACAGAAAGAAAATGCTTATTTCTTAATAGATACAATAGATACAGTTTGGAGCATCGACTAGAAATCACAGTGTTCGTTTTGTAACATTATTTTTTAAAATATTAATAGCCAAAAACAATCATGCTCTAAGAATACTCTTCTGCATACTGTGTAATATTTGTGTAACGCAGTTTTAAAAGACATACGCAATACATTAAGTTCTGTAATTACTTATTGTAATGACAAAAAAACATAAAATAAAAACAATTAAAAAAACACATAATACCAAAACAATAAATATTCTTCTGGGTTATTACTGACATTTTGACATTAATATAAGTATAATTATTAAACAATTAATAATCTTGATAGTGATCTGCTCAAATGTGTCAATTTCATATGAGTATTTTAAATATTTACTCTTCTTTATAAATTACCGGTGTGATATACGCGGAAAACATATTTTAAATATCCGGCCGTATAGGATGTTTTGCATACATCATTTAAAACTTATGTCACATTGTCGTAGAATATTTCAAATATGTAATGGGAATAGATACACTTTCGAATAATTTACCCCTTCTCTATCCACATCGAAAATGTTTTCTAAACAAAACATAATTATGTGGCTCTTCCAAGGCGCCAGAATTTGCAAGAGTACTAAAACATAACGTCCACCACAGCTATCCTGATAAGCTTCCACCTACATTCGGCTAGCGAAGTACCACTTCACACAGTGGCGGAGCTAGGGGGTGGCGAGAGGGGCGGTCGCCCCAGGGCACCACAGGCAAGGGGGGCACCAAACTTGATAAACATTTTTTTCGATGAATAACGAAATCATTTCATTATTCATCTCGGAGTGAGTGTAGCTACATGCGAAAGAAGTTTCTCAAAACTTAAATTAATCAAAAGCTACTTAAGATCAACAATGTCACATAGTAGATTAAATAATCTTGCAATAATGTC
>DWDX01004993.1:0-11010 GCA_018245675.1 Agara michaeli | reverse complement strand
CCTAACTCCGCACGTTGACATCGAAAATGTTCAAAGCTTTGACAAAAAAAGTACGGCATATTTCAATTCGGTCTTAAAAAAGTAGGGACTGTAATTGGACGTGCGAAAAGTCGAATATTCCAAATGTTACCTTTCCCTCGTGCGAAAATACTTTCCAGTATACGAGTAGCGGAATACTGTATATTTGAGAGCGACCTGAAATACTAAGATTCCGTACGAACACAGAAACAGTGCCCAAGAGGGAGATTTTTGTAAAAAAGCCTTTGTATAGAATGTTTGTTCTCTACTTATTAGCTTTACGATTATATTAGGTTGCAAGAAAGTATGGTATTAGGTAGTATGATAGGTTGTTTGCCCTCGGATTGTATTTGATTCCGCAAACGAATGTTTTGCTCAATTAGGATAAAAACATGTTCCATAAAAGACGTTTTATAAAAACCTGTTAGAAAACGAACTCTACCTTAATCAAAACGAAATAATAATTCATATGCTATTTATTTTCATTACTTATGGCAAAGCTACTAATGGGTAGCTAAATATATGAAGTCTTGACTATTTTATTATACTTTAGTTTATTTTATTAAAACGTTTAGAGATAATTAATTGTAACGGTTGATTTGTTCAGTCGGATAGCCAATGACATCTTTAAAAGATATGCCTGTCATACCTTTGCCTTTCGTTATTTATTATATGTATAAATTATTTTTATGTATGTGTTGCAGTACTGACGGAGGAGCCGCGGTTCGCCGAGCCGATCCCGAACGTGACAGTGGCGTTGGGCCGCGACGCCAGCCTGCCCTGTGTGGTGGAACATCTTGGCACCTACAAGGTAAGTCTTTCGCACATTATATTACAAAACCCACTCATGTTAGAGGCGCACTCGTTTTAGTCTATCATTTTAGATAGAAAACTCTATTGTCTACGTACCGAGAACTTTTTGATCGATTAAGATGCCTGAGATCGGTTAAAAAGTTTACCAGGCTGTTCCTATAGTAATAGTCCTGGAACTTGATTTGTAAGCAGATGGCAGCATGCTGAAATTGACAGCCCGTTGTCAATGACTACGATGATAATATATCAACATGATAAGCTGCCACGTGTAGTCATTTCACCGACTAAACCTATACTGCAACATGACTAATTTTATTTTAACATTTTAATTTAAAAAAAACAAGCTGCTAAAAAGAGTGTTATGTTAGAGGTGGGCACATAGGTTCGATTCCTACACCCCCGGAATCTTAGCCTGACATCGTAACCACTAGGCGATCACAGCCCGAATTAGTAGAGAGCACCGAGAAGCCTTTAAATAAAAATAGAAATATCGTGCCTGTATACTTATTAAGTTATTTCACGTAAGTAAGATATCGATGTTTATAAATTGAAAAGTATATTTAATCCAAGAATAAAAGTAAACTAGAGGAAAGGAAGGAGAAAATATAATTTAATAGGAAAAGTACGAACAATCTTGGGACTTAACAGGGTAGAGTCGGGAACAAGATTGCATCGCCACAACAACTTTCCTTCCGACAGAATTCCCCCTTGAAACTTTTTAACCTTTACCCTTTATTCGATAACATTAAGTAAACCATACCCTTGAGACAAATCTGACAGACGACAAGCTGTATTGTTTAATTTTCTTAGTCTTTGAAAACCTTAACTACGAATAAATTTATTGTAACAATATGTATGAATTTACTTATAACAATATGTAAGTATGTAATCATTAATGAAAGAATGAACAAAGTACGATTTCACACGCCTCAGTGGACTTTGGATATCAAAAATTAAGTGACGGATTGACCGTCTAATACTAACTTGATTAGTGATAATTTTATACCTGTCCTTTTTTGTTACTATTTGATACTGAGTAACTATATTAAGTGAATCGCAAAGGAACTATATTAAGTGAATCGCAAAGGACTGCTGCCTACTGATTTGCTACTCTCTCTGTGTAAAATAACAGGCAATCAGAGTCCTTTCAAAATTGTATTATTAGTGTAAACATCATTGTTTTATAATATCAAACGTGTTATTCCCAGAAAAAGATCGTACATGTATGCAGTTTGTATCAATAAAGAATTCTAGGGTACAGTGCCATTGGGAGAGAGCATTTACTACTGTAGGCGTTCGGCTGTAATACCTATTTACAGCACACCCATACCGGGGCTAGCGCGAACCAAAAACACAAATATGTTAGTATTTTGTGCCGGAAAAAATTCGTTACAAAAAACATGAGACAAATGGGGTCGACGTAAAAATTCAACGTTCACGAGCCACGACGATACGTTCCTGCAATATTTTCAAACTGTACACGATCAGTGCAGGCTTTTTTGTTTAAATAAACGGCCACTTTCAGATACGGCTGACCGAATAGCTGCGAAATGGAACTGAAAAAAACCGCAATTTGAAACTAACTTAACACGTTTTTTGGGGCGCAACATGAATAAAGGATTTTTGAACAGAACGAATTGAATTATTGTTAATCTGCGTTACCTTCAAAAATTTACATAACTCATCGAGAAATCTGCTGAAATCAAATAAATCAGCATAAACTAATTGATAACCAGCATCTAACTAAATACATTAAAATTAATTGTCAATTTTTTAAAAACACTTCACTGCAAAAAATACAGAATCTTATATCCTTAACGATCTAATAGACGATCTGTTCCGAAGAGCTATGGATTACGTCTCAGTGAGAAAAAGTTTAGTGGGGTCTCGAGCAAGTAATCCAACGGATTGCAGCAAGAAAACAGGGACCGACCAGAAAATTTTCCGTACCAGAAGTACCCGCCCATCTTTCTGTCAGGCATAATTTTGAATATTCTTTTCGTAACCAAAGATCGAAAAGCTCGCTTCACATATAGCCTTAAAATATTTTTATCACTCGGCTACCATATTACACGCCGAGTTACATGTGATTCGAACGGAAGAGCCGTTTCGATAGTGAATTTATCTGCGAAAAGGATGTGAGATACGCCTCCAGTATTTATTTCATGGAATAAATTCTGCTGCTATCTGCGTGATACTTTATCTATACGGTTCATATTTTGTAGCGAAGACAGAACTAATATTCCATTCTATAATTGTTTGAATTTCCATTCGCATAGGTCAGCGCTGAACACCGAGCTGTAAAACTATGTATATCACCGTGGACTATAAAATGTAGGTTTATCTTTTTCCTGGATCTATGATACCTATCTCTACCGCAGCATTCCTATTTTAATTCTGTTTGACAATGACACGATGACGGATAGGTTTGTAGTTATTTAAACGTCAGTCGTAAATGCCTATTGAGATATTTTTTTTTTTAAGTTTGATATTTTCATAGCATAAATAAAATATTCCATACGTAACAATTGTAAGTTATATTAAATGTATTAATGTACTTAATACTTACGTTTCAAGCGTAACCAAAATAAAAATCCACTTTAATAACTCGTTCAGTAACAAACCGAACAACTTTTGGAAATTAAAACATTTCCCAATTTTTGGATATCCGCAAAAAGTTCTACTTCCATACGTTAAGGCTTAAATAACTAGCCGGTGGACTGAAAGTTCTATTTTATAAAAGTTTTTGAACGAAATTTTCCCAAATTTTTAAAAATCACGTAATGATGTCGTATACACTAATTATTGTTTTGTGTTATTCATGCATTTCAATTTTATCGATTTCATTTCAACTATTGGGATTCAATTGTTGGATTCAGGTAACAAAAATCAAACGTTACATGTGAAAATATCTGCGAAAGAACAACAGAAGAGTTTATTAGTGATAGCAATCGACAGAACGGTAATAGATATGGATGAGCTATCCGCACAGCCTCCGGAGGCTAACCCCACTTGTGAGATACATTGTAGTTAACCTACAAACATTCCGTGGCCCTTGTCTTATATGGCGCGATTTATTGGTTGGGCGCGTCGCTTAAGTGAAAGTAGGCTACTTCAAATAAAAATTCAGACGTATGCACAAAAGTAATGAAAAACTTAAATCAGTTCATGCAATCTGCGGCTTTCCGCTGATTTTTATCATCTAACGTAAACATATGATAATTTTAGTCTAGTAAATAATGTTGGTTACAATTTTAATTTTTTAAATTTATACTCCGTATAACTCAAAATATGAATTGATCCAATAATTTAGTAAAATTTTTAAATGACCAGCATTTGTAGAAACGTCTTCGTCATTAAAATACTAATATTACTATATCAATATAATATAAACAAAACTCTAAACAAAAAAAAAACGACTTCACTTTTAATCACTGTCTGATCGTAATATTTTTCACATAAAAATGTATTTCATAGCTTTCGTTCAGACAAGTTCGTGTATGTTGCTGAATGATTCCCCGCTGACCGATAAACCTTAATATCTCGATGAATACGTGCATTTCTATGCTAAATGTACACTTTTATTGGTTGGCTTTTAATATCCTAGTCATCATTAGATGTGGTTACATTTGTAGTAAGGTCAGAGACTTCTTTCGTTATAAGTAGATGGTTTATTTATCAATTGGTCGACGCTTGGGTCACAAATATTTCTGTAAATAAATAAATATAAACATATCATTATGTAATTATACATACAATCTTGCATTGAATTCCGTCCTGGAGTATTTTTATGATGATAATCCTAGTACTTACTCGATTAGAAAAAGACTTTTCAAACGCTACAGCAAACCTTTCCCTAGAGATTCCGTAGGCTTTATATGAGGATGAAACTGTCGCTAAGAAATTATATTCCTATTTATCGTTAGTTTTCAGAACCTGTAAGTAAAGTTATGATAACTACTAGCAGTTTAGTTGTAATATATTGATTACAAACTTCACCAAAGGTGCAACGTTTCCCGTTCGTTGTTCCTGGCCGGCCGCGTCCCGCGGGAAATCTGAAAACGGCGCTGACACCCCATCGGCGTACAAAATGACGAGTGCTGCCCAAATAGGTCCTAAAATATTTCCCCTAAATTTTTTCCCAACGTAACAGTGCCCGGCGAAACACGGGTCGAGGTGGAAAGTTTTGCCAAACACCTACTATCTATAATACATTGCAAACTACGATACGGGAAACAAGCTAAATTTGGAGCTACGGGCTACGGCTGTTAGACAGCTCTTTTTGCGCGGACAGTTTTGGAAACTGATGAAAAATTGGCCAAACTGTCGCTATGTACGTGTTTAGGGCCTTGTATGTAGCTTACAGGATTAACAGAGAAAATTTAAAATACTCTGGGTTCCCTTTAAAACGTATACATAATATGTACATGCTTTCTGTTCGCGTACTATCTTAATGTAGACTTAACAGACACGTCAGGTTGTGAGAGTTCTGTATAGTTCAAACACGGAATGTAACGGTAAGATCCCGTTCAAGTCTCGTTAGCGCGCCAATACTTGGGTGTTTCTGTCGCACGTTGACGTGTCTTAATAGACCAATTACGACTATGCTCATATTCTTATAAAGAAACAGCTAGACCTCGGATGAGACAAAATAGTAACTGTCTAGGAAGGAAAACTAGTATATCTTACTAGGTCAGATAACACTTACAAATACAGCAATAAAACAAATACTTGAACAATACGAGGACCATGATGGATGCAGTCGCCCAGAGAAACAAAAACATGCCTGTCGTGACAAAATAGGTCAGGTACAGACAGATGGGAGATTCAGAATTCTTTGAATCCGACGTGTAGGTAATAAGAGAGTGATTATAATAATAATAAACCGTTAGCGCACGAGAAACATATCGAGTTACACTAAATGGAAATAACTTTAAGGATTGGAAAAAGGGAATGACTCAACTTTTGCTGCCGGGATCACAGGTTCCTAGCAGCGCTGGTTTTCAATCGCTTCCTATTCCTTGAGATGTTATGCGCGAGTTTATGATTGGGCCTCAATTGGCATCCATCTTCTGTCCCCCGATAAATGAAGAAGAAGCATGTCAGATCTGTATAGATATTTGACACTCCGCTCTCTGCCTACCCCGTCAGAGGCCTGACGTAATCGTATAATAATATAAACATCATAAAGTGTATAGTTACATGATTTTAGTTGTTGCGTATAAAAGTTATTGTATGCTATTCAAGTCGCGCCCCCAGCCGACAGCTCCGCGGATGGCGAGGCTCTCACGGGAAATCTGCCAACAACATAGACACCCCGTCACGCTAAATGAAGCATTTTGGAGCTCGGAACCGGTAGTAGTTTATCTGAGAACTTTTATCGTTTAATAACAATTTCAATAGACTAGAATTATAGCGATGGGATCGAGGGCCCGTTTTACAAGTATTACGAATATTAAAAATGTTTTTAACACAATTAAAAATAGCTGCGCCTGGGTCTCGATTATTACTCGATTCGATATAATGGGGATGATATCGAGTCCCACGTTCGTCAGCCACACACCGTTTATCGGTTCTCGTTCCGCGCCATTGTTCGTTCCCGCGGGAAATTTGCACCCGCTCTGACACCTCATCTCACTTCAAATATGATATGTATTTTTCGCAATTTTTTTGTGTTTTCCTCTCTTAGCTGAACCAAAAAATTGGTTTTATAAGAAATCTTATATGCGGAAGAAGAAAAGTTTTTCATTAATATTTTGAAATCGTATTTTTATTCAATTTTTGTGCTTTTGTGCGTAGTGTGTGTGTGTGTGTGTGTGTGTGTGTGTGTGTGTGTGTTATAGTATGCATGTGGCTGAATGTGTGGAAACAATTTTTAAACTAAACAGGATACACTTGTATTAAGGCGTCAAAGTATATGTAATACGCTTATAAACGGTGCAGGTATTCCCGCGGGAAATCTACCAACAAGTCTGAGGATCTTAGGCGAGTCAAGTCACAAGTTTATTGTTCGAAAATCAAGTTTTAAAGGGAACTCCTTTTAGTCGCCGCTTACGGCAGGCAGGAGATATCGTAGCCGTTTTCTGGTCCCGAGCTGTAGGGGCAAATTCATTATAATAAACCTATAGATGCTAGTCTAACATTATTTATTCCGACTAATAGCTACTGTTTATTTTGTAGTTTCTAATGAGACGGCATCATGAATCGCGTGACTACTTTCGGATGTGCCGCGTGGAGCAAGTTGAAAACTTCTGCAAGTTATTTCATGGTAGCCGCGTGAATTATGAATTTCAGTCGCCGACTCGCGTATTCAAGAATCAACTTAATAACTAGTTTCAGCGAATTATACGGCGAAAGTTGCAGATTGCGGAACTCGCTCCGTGTTTTTCTTTTCATTTCTATCTACGGATTAATTAATGTTCCTCGCAAATGGACTTTCGAATGCGTGCTCTTTGTTTGGGAAATGCTGAGTGATTTTGATGAGATATTTGATAGATAAATGTGTCTTCGTCTTCTTCTTATCCGATTTATGATAGTTAAGACAGAACAGCCTGTGTAATGTACGAATCGTTTAAAATTACTACTTTATTATCATTGCAAAAAAAATCTAAGTACCTACCAAATATATATTGACAGATTTCTTAAACATAACGAATGTTATAAGATATCACATATTGGATATAAATATTTATGAATAACTACGTTTTCATAATCCTGCAAGTGTCCGAATCCCTCGTCTCTGGTTGATGGGCGCAGTTACACTGCCGCATCATTTATGTCGCAATATAGGTATGTAGGACTATTTAACGTTCAATATTTCATTCTGGTTTGAAGCGTGTAGGAGACAGATGCAAATGTACAAGATCGTAGATTATACAGTAGTCTTATTTGTGACCAGAATTACATCATATGTGCTTTTACATCCGATACTGATGACCACGTAAGGTTGGAGTGAAATGGCGGACATTTCCTGCTCGACTGGTTCCAAAAACCCTTTGGCCGAAATAAATTGTCAGTTTATAAATGTTAATTTGGAACAAAAGTTCGACATCCAGACCAATTACAATAATATTTCAGCGTCAGGCTGAAAAGCGTAACGGAAAGGACATTTTTCAAACGTTCCAATAAAGCACTGAAAACATTCATTATTTATTACCGTTTTTACCAATTTCTCGTTTCATATTAAATAGCTGTTACATTTTAACGAATAACGTTATAAACGGAATATAAGTATTTTATTTCCGATAAAATATTTTCTTTGTGAAAACTGAGATCAATATCGTGGTCATAATATTACATGACTGACGTGTAGATAGATTGAAGGTCGTGTGTGACTCGGATGGCTAAGATGTAGGTATATCTCAGGTTCGATGCCCACTCAGGGCAAATATTTGACTGAAATAATAAGTAATACTTATATTTCCTATTTCTGATTACCATAGCAATGGCTTTTTGCCTGGTCATCTAGTTTGGGTTCCGATGGTTACTTGCAAAGTTGCTTCAATACAAATATAAATACAGATAAAGTTACATACTATTAAAATTCATTCGCGTTTTTCAAATGTTTATGACAATGCTCTTAGAGTTAGTAGAAATTGCGAATTGTTAATATAAAACATGAATATAATATGCGGTTAACTATAGATAATACCTATGAAAGTTATAATATTTTTTAGATACTTCGGATCTCGATAGCGTAGATAAACACTGCCTTTTAAGTCGACTTTCACAAGCTACACAACCAAAAAATACAACAAAAACGTTATGAATTTTATTGAAAGTTTTTTTTTGTTACTTTTAAATAATTTTGCCTTCAATCGTATTCAGACAACATGTAGTTGGAACTGTTATCATCGTAAATATTATTCCCAAGGAGCGTTTTAGTGTAGTAGTCACGAGAGTGAGGTCCGCGCGCGCGGGCCCCGGCCCCGGGACTGCAGCGGACCAATTAAATTATTCATGAGGCCGGACGCCGTGTGTTGTCGTTTAGATAATAATTACAGATTTCGCGCTTATCTCCCTCCTATAATTCCTCTTTTCTTCGCTTAGCTTTACACTCTCTGCTGTAAATTTGTATAGAGACTATTCTTCTTTAATTAATTTCGGTATACCGTGACAAAGGAAAATCGGCTACGTGTTTCCCTTCATAAGAAACCGAATAACAGAAAGTTTGATAAAATATCGTTAAAAATTGAAAAGGTTGTTCTACTTTTTACATGGGCGATAGCAACATATTGGCCGGGACCGACCACGTTTCTATTATATACTCGTGTCAGTGTATGCACTTAGTACTACGTACTACCGATTGCACTTTCTCCTCACCTTCATATAATATAACCACTTGTCCGCGCCCAATTCCCGCCCTGATAACTTTCTTTCCGAAAATGTTTCCAAGAAAATACAAAAGGCGGGGTAAATCATGACTATTAAAGTAAAGCCATCTTTCGGAAAATAATAGCCTGTAGCTGTTTAGTAATTTCACCGTTGACTCGATGTTCGCGGACAGTGACTTTGCTCAGTCCGTAGTCAGGAGACAGTTTTATGTGTGTGACCAGTTTCGTGTGTACGAGTGCAGGAATTTACATATGCAAGTGAAGATGAGATGGTGTGATGCTGATTGCCGAATTCAATAACATTTTTAATAACTCGGTTTGTAATTGAATACCTGTGGTATATCATAAGCTATATTTTATTATATATTAAAGACATTTTGAATAAAAAGTAACTACAATTTACATTTTAAAGTTGCGATTACGACGTGGTTTCTTTTAAGGACTCATAATTTTTGTACTTAACCTCATTGTCACGCCGAGTTTGGACTTTTGTGGTCTTAAGAGTAAACTCTGCGGTTTGCGGCCGGAGCAGGTGTTGCTGGATCCGACCGAACCCTTTATTATTGCTGAGTGTGAATTCTCCTTCTTTTATTTATTTTAAACGTTTATTTTATAATTTTTCGCTCAAACTTTATTCAAAAAATATTGTAACTAGAATACGGGCTTTTTCAAATCGTTTTTAAAGAATAATACTCGGAAGACGATTATTATTTTTCTGACAAAGATTACATTCAAATGTTATTTCGCGTCCAATAAAACAATCTCGTAGCTGATCTGAATTCTCAGAGCCTGAAGCTTGACACTAAACCGCCGCACAAAAGGAGTTAAATTAAAACTAAATTGGATCTTGCGGGGTTTAATTGTTCTTTTGAAGAATGAACGTATTGTGTTCCGTCGTACGCTCAAACAACTGGATTTTTGAAAAGTCTTGTAAATAACTATTACCGGTTACTTGTCCTAAAATAAACATCGCATCTATATTTCATAAGTTAGTGAGGAAATACAAAGAATACCGCCTATAGCCGTTGGTTTTTCTAAAATTTTGCCTGTCTATTGGTCTAGTATTTAATGCCTGATTTCCGAGCCGCAGGCAAACATTTGGGAGACGAGCACGTGGGCGAGTTCAGCTGAGCATGATATTATCAAAATGTTGGATAGAGATTTAAGTGTATGTCTGTGTTATTATTATTCTCACTTAATTTTTAACATTCATTTTAGCAGAATTTTTACAAAAAAACACAACATTTTTACATATTATATAACTATAATAGAGTTACAATTGCGTGGAGTTGAAATCACTGAAACACTACTCTTAGTGCCTGTATTTCGACCCCGCATTACACAGTAATTACTGGTCAAATCCATATGTAATTGGATGACTATTAAAACAGAAACATAATTTCCAGGTAACCGTGATTAAATATAGAGTTACATCCAATAATCGGCATACGAGCGCTTTGTGTGTAGATACATATAGGTATTATCCCTAACAATACACAGCAAGTTTATTACGTAGAATACTCAAATCTCCATAACTAGCTATTCAAGTATCTGTCTATAGCTGTGACCGGTTCAAAGGCAAGCTGTGACTGATGCTATCAGTGATCGATACATGTAGCCTCGTGTAACACAGCCGTCACATAATTAATGTTCGTGTACTAACACTACTGGGCCTCGGTTCAGAACTGCGCTAAAATAGTAAACACTATTTAATTAGAGCGCTAAGAACTACACTGAACCGCATCTCCGTGGCTCTTGGCGTGATAAGTTTGAGGCATGAATAAACTGGGTGTCAAAATTCACCCCCGCAGTAATTAAACAGGGCGGTGGGGGCGGCGGGGGCGGC
>DWDX01004992.1:0-11010 GCA_018245675.1 Agara michaeli | reverse complement strand
TCCTAAGCAAAAAAAATACTGTTCCTCAGGGAGAGTAAAGTAGTTTCATATGGTCTTCCGGCTTTACGACTCAGCCTCCCGACACGAGTAAAGTTTAGTAAATTCACAAGAGCAGACCGTCTGGTGTATACGGACGAACACATAAACCTAAATTTTCCCACTCTCGGGAACAGTACAAGGTATCCTATGTCATTCCCTGTACCCCTGACAACGTGTACACAAAATTTCGTTACAATCGGCTGGTGCTAGTCGTGAAAGCGTAAAAAAACTCACAATAGCATTAATAACATCAGGTAGGATATAAATTTTACTTATGTTTTTCAAATATAGGTGTAAGTATTGTGTTAATGTAAAAATATGGGTAGGTACATTTTTGGTGGATGGTAAAACCATAGAATTACCTTTGGAAGATGTACGCCTGCACGTGCTTCTGCCGCTAAGCAGCAGTTTTTGCATTGTTTCAATGTCAAGGGCTTTGTTGATCGGAATGTGTTAAGGCATAGCGTATTTAGTTCTAGGTATTACCAACAAACTCATTAGTGATTTAGATAGAATTTCCATTTCGAATTTGACACGAATTACGATAGGCTATTGCAAACTTAACGTCAGGTGGCATAAATTCCCGTTTGTTATTTGTAGTAATTGAAAACGTTTTAGAGATTCATCAATACTAACAGTCCAAATGCGCACATCACTGGTATTATTTTTGAAGTTATACTTCTTTTGGCGCATTAGGGAAAAATGATAAGTAAATTTTTACGATGCTCGCGCACACCGTCACGACAAACCGACACCATTACATCTACGTATGTTTAAGTAAGAACATCTACATGTTTGCGTAAGAACTGGCAACCGAGTGGCAATCTGAACTGATGGTTATTACACTTTTTCCAAAAAGTGCTTATGAGTATAGCAAACCAATTAAAATATTGGCACTAATTTATAAAAAGAATAATCAAAGATATTAATGTGATTTCAAATCAAATTAATAGCAAGCTCTTAACGATTTGCATACCTTGCCTTCGGCTTGCTAATGAGAGCCAAATAATGTCAGGCTAAATTATGACCAAATGGGTAGCTTCTTTTTTGTTTCCAGGATTATCAATGTTCCAGTAATACAAACACACGAATCGTGACTCTTACTGTAATCACATGAATATTGTTTGCCTACTGTCTGATATAAAAACGTAATGATGCTAAGAAAGTATTGCATGACATATTATTGTTATATCTGATCAAAACAATGCAAATACTGTTGCCTCAGAAAATTAAAGGGTACACAAAACCAATGTCTATCCTATATATAGAGTTCCGCCATCATTTAAATATTTACAATCACATGTAAGTAATAACAAACATCAATATAATTCTGACAATACGACATAAATAGGCACTAAAATGGCAAATCACATACCGAAGAGAAATATCTAAGTTGATTTATACCTCACAACCGCAATATACATAGAACAAAATCATTAACAGTTACATTAGAGATTATATCTTAAATAGGTATTAGCATTCTCCTAATTCCTTTTTGCTAAGCTACAGTAATATTTTAAATAAACATCATACTAATTTAATGGTCAGACTATATGAGGCTTTGTTGAGAAGTTATACATTGGGCATTTCCAATGAGATTCAAACGATAGTTTCTTACATTTTGATGTTATAAACCAACCAGTCCATTAGTAAGCATAGTAGCTACAGGATCCCAAATTTGATCTTATAATATAATTATTCGAGTAAAATTTTATTATAGAATGGCATAGTACGTCTACAAGAAACTTCTAGTGAGTTACTGCATTCGATTTGATGTTAAATGTCATATGTACTAAGCCATATTTAAGGCAATAAAATTCAATTGTATGCATTCACATGAACTTAATTTACAAAACTTGATTTTATATAACAAGCTTGATATACATTTAACAAATAACTTAAAGTAAATACAAATCAAAATTATGACATAAATAGGAATTAGATTTCTTACGGTGTGTATGGAGGCGGTGGAGGAAGGACAGAGAGATCGTCAAACGGGAAATACTGCTGCGAACCAAGTACCGGGGGCGCGAAGGTAGGGTGGGCAGTGGAAACATAATTAGCAGTCGGGGTGTACGGCGGTAGGGTGGGCACGGCAGGCGTGGGCCCGACGCTGTGGGCTTCATATCCATCCCAATCTTCCATGAGATTTCTTCTCTGTATATCCTCATCAGTGGACAACGGAGCACCCCACAAGTTGGCGGCTGATGCCAATAAGGCTAAAGCACCTGAAACGGTAGATTTCTTTATATATAAACAATTAAACTAATTGACGCGTGTCAGGTTTGCAAGGACCGAGATGTTTGGCACTGGGTGTTTTCTGCCTACCCCGTTAGGGACCTGGCGTGACGGTATGTTGTTGTTGTTTTTATAAACAATTAAGTCAAAATTTCTCATATTTAGCTTATAGCTACTTATTTATTTATTTGTGTGTCACTTCCTATGCTTATATATATAATTATGCTTGCATCACATCCAAATAAATCCTAACCCCAGACTACTCCTCCAAATAATTATATTATAGCATGTTGGTTAAATATAATATGATCTCTATTAGGAACAAGATAAGATAATATAGACATGTTGGTACACTTACACAAGTGATAATTTGCCCATATGTATTTAATCTGGCAACACATGTTAGTATCAAATTTCATTAAATTACACGATAGGGCTATTTTGCTTTAGACTAATAACAATGAACTAGTTTGGTAAAAAGGTTGCTTATATTTAAATACATAAAATAATACGTTATTTTAAAGTATAAATATATTTATCTGATGTCTGCTCCTCCAGAAATCTAACATAATGGTTTATTTCGATTTCCTTGTGGCAGGTGACAAAATTTAATGAGGATAAAGTAGTTATGATAAACTCTTCGTTACTAACCTGCTCCTGTTATCGTGTAAAATCCATATTCGTAATCAACTTGTATTGTGTTAGGATCACTATTGTTTGCATTTCCCAACACAACTGTGGTATAGTAGCACACTCCAACAATAGCAATGACCCAGAATACGCACATTATACTCGGCACTGCATTTCTTCGGAGCATTTTTATAGCTTTGCTATTAAGGCTGGTTACATTGATTAGTACACCAATACAGGAGCAAAGAAGAACCATAAAACATAACAGTATGAGAACTCTCATAAGTGTTATAATTTCGGGGGTAGTGCATGGTGGCAATCCTGAAATAATTTAAGTGAATCATAATATTTTTATCAAGTTCCGTTTCTTAAGGTTGCAATTGTTATCATCTCAGAAAAAGATAAATTATCGTCATAGACTGCTAGATGCGGTTATGTCAATTCCTCACGTCTTATAGAGCATTATAGAAAAATATAAGGCGGGTACGGTTCTTGATGGCGCTTTCACCGTTATAGCATGTGTTGTTATATTATACTATTACAAAACACATACATATAGGATATGTAAAAAATGATCATAAATTTGTAACATCAGAAGTAGGTGCACAAATGATCCCCAGTACAGTGACGGTGTCAAAATCCAAAGTCTATCTCCACTACCATTATTTATTTAAGAGAGTCTAAATTAGTCATACTCAAAGTGTATGATAACACCCCTTTGTGGCCGCTGTTGGTTTCAGGGAGTCTGTAAAAAGTCTAGCTAGAAGAAACGGGTGGGGGCGGGGGACGGGTCGATGAAGTCATTTAGAGAGGCAAGTGACATTTGGCATAGTAGGTATATCTAAAATATAGTAATTGAAGGGGGCAATAGAAATTACTAGATCCTCAAAGGGGACAGTAGATCGAATGAGTTTAAGAACCTATCATCTAAACAAACAGGCAGTGTTATAAAGGGTGATTAATATATCATTACCTATTACAGTCCTTACTAACATGAAACAAGCATTGCTAATGAATAAGAGTGTAAAGAAATCACAGAGTATTTGAATCTCAGTTCGCTCAACGTCTTAAAACAGAACCTGCAATAAGGATTGGAGAGTGTGCTTATGCCACATTTTTTCGACGCTTTTGTTGGTCCACTGGTGGACCGGGTCTCCTCTCATGGTGAGAGGGATTTAGGCCATAGTGTACCACGCTGGCCAGGTGCGGATTGGTAGACTTCACACACCTCAGAAAATATTGTATAATTTATAATATTTCTAAGGTGTGCAGGTTTCCTCACGATGTTTTCCTTCACCGTTATAACAATTGATATTTAAATTTTACTTATAAATGCCACATAAGCACAGTTAAGTAATAATAAAAAAAAAAGAACAGATTGCAACAAGTCATTAAATTCACATAGACTGTATTATTATATTTGAGTGAGCTGACGGGTGGCGGTGAGATTATTATGAGTGGTTAATTTGAGCCTTTGCGACTTGAGGCACTTCATCCTGTATAGGTTGTTTGAGACCACCACATAGCCTGCAAGTTACTATTATTGATACCAAAAAAATTGTTATCATTTACTACATTAGCATTGATATTGATTTACACAGTCTGCCCCCAATGAAACTGATTAGGCTAATGATTCATATTTAATTAGACTATATCAAGGTTAGTGTAAGATGGCTAAAACAAGTACTGAACAAGTTCTCAAATTCTTAATCATCAGCAAATGATTTCTAGAACCTACCTATTGAAATATATTGTTTATTAGTTATTTCTATGTCTGTTAATGAAAAGAAAGATAAATGAGCCATTTACCTCAAACATTTTTCAAGCGAAGATTATCACTATACCTGGTGGTATAAATGAGAAAAGGCACATGCTGTATCCTTTTGTGGGTATCTTGTATTTCTTTTACACCTATGTGCTTTTATCCACTGGATTTAGTATAACCATGTAATATTATTGATATAATACATACATACTGATGTAAGTAATGAGTATTAGGTTCAATGTATTTCATGTCTGTTTTCCCTAAAGTTGTTATTTAAATGTGGAATATTAACACATTTATTACTTAACGTAAGCTGGGTATATATACACTTTTTGTACTCGCCGTTTTCAATCCCCGTCTACTTACAAGACACTGGGGTCCCATATGCAACTTTCTAAATATTTGAAGATATACTGAGAGAGGCATACATAAAGGATACATTAATTATGTATTAACTGTCACTGTTTGTTTATTTGTGTATTTAAAGTAACATGTACCTTTTCTTCTAACACACATGTATAAAAATATGTGACAAATATAATAATAAATAGTACTCACCATTAAAATCTGATCTATTAATAGGATCAAAAACAATATTCTGATGAATATTTATCTGGTCATCATCATCTTCATCGTCATCATCAAAAGTGAAGAACTGTGCTAATGACAAACTCTGACTACAGTGCAAGCCCTTGATTCTGAACCAACTCGGCTGAACTAATGCTGCACAAGTTAATAAAAACGTCGAAAGGTTAAAGAATGCAGCTATTTTATTGAGCTCCTTATCCTTAAAGGGAAGGGATACTTTGAGACCTGAAACACACATTTCACATTTACACTTATTATACTAACACTATTCTAGTGTAGCTATTGGAATCTATAAATAGTTTAAAATCTCACAGGAGGTGAGTGTTTGAGGGAGGTTATAATATGATTTTATCGAGACCAATATGTAATATGTATGGAGTGTAGATTTTGTAATTTTTAACTATTTTAGGCTGATCACAAGCGAATATACAGAAATAATTTTAATGAATGTTATACGATCCGCCAACCATATAGATTTTATAAACTTTTTCTACGATTAGGTTTAAAAACACGGAAAAGATTCAACTAAAACTAAGTGTTTAATGGCGTTAATTAGTAACACTATCAATATCCTCCTTCACAAAATATTGAACGTCATACCTCGAATCCAAGTCATACAACCCATGATTATACGGAAACCATCGGAACAACTGTACACAAAACTTTAAAGACGTCTTTAGAAATTTCAAATTTTAAAATAAAGATCCCTAATTACTTCAAATCAAGTTTTTACCAATATACTCAGTTCGTTCGACTTCTGATATAATATTTGTTTGACAGTAAGCGCACACAGAGCACACCGATATACACAACCTGTCGGTCGTCGGTCGGCTGTCACATGATGGAATATACTTGTCTCTTTCGTTCTAAAGCTAAATTACAACGTTTGTCTTCTTCATACATTTGGTATTGTCATTTCAATTGCAAGGAACGTTTATTACAGCGAAACAGATTAAGTTTACTACGACGATGCTTGATTTTTAACGTTTACGGGTCGTTTTTTAGAATAACCACTTCAAGCAATAAGAAAAAACCATAAAACTATTTTTTTATATAGTTTAATATAATTATAATTATGTATATGTTTTATATCGTTGAAACCGACGGGGGAGTGACGAGCTGACGAGTCTCCGAAACCGGCGAGTATGCATGAAGAGTTGAAGAGTGATAAATGTAGACGAAGCGCGTTAGGTTTGTAAGGACAAAGATATTTCACACTCGGAGAATTCTACCTACCTCGTTAGGGACCTGGCGAGACGGTATAATGATAATAATAATATAAAGGCTATAATAATAATAAAAATATAAGTTCGTGCAACTTATATTTTAAACTGTATACAAATAGTGTTTCTATTATAAAATTTAAGAAAAAGATGAGTTGAAGTCACGGTATGCACAATTTTATTAAGTACTTGATACAATTTATTAATTGCATAATGTACATTTAGGAACCACAAGAAATAGTGTTCACTGAAAAGGTTGATAGAATCTCACCAAAAAATAAGCATTTTAGATAGATACATAGATATATTCCTTTACTCATCATTTTCGACTGACTGCATAAAGTAAGTTATTCCTGATGTTTGTTGTTTATGCACGAAATGTATTACAAAACGCGAATCGTAGTTAAAATGTTGCATTTAAGTGTCCTATAACTTTACTCGGTAAATGAATGCCATCAATCATCAGTCGTATTTGTCAGCATGGTGATTCGCTAAAGGCATCAAAATGATAAATTGCTCTGATATCAAGCTGTTTTGTTTTAAGCACACGCCTTATGGTAATTAGATTACCTCAATTTGGTGCTGCCCATTAAGTAAATCCTTGAAATTAACATAGGTATGGTACTGCTCTCACTGTAATGAACAATTATATTAGTAACGGTATTCTGGTATGAATTCCTAGTTTCATCACATAAAGAATTCCTTTTAACTTTATCGTACCTCTGCAGTAATGCGTGTTATTTTAAGACTTAGCTGCGGTATTACTTGAGTTATATATGGAAGCCAATGTTTGTTTGGTTTGGTAGCGGTTCCATGCAGTTGCTGAAGGTTTCAATTGGTAGGTGCGTCATGTGTTGAAATTCACCATAAATAATCCTGTAGTTATCGGTTACATCTCTGAAATTTATCGCTTTGAATATTTGATTTTTTTATTTCTTTACTCCTAATTGCTAGATAAGTAGACAGCTAATGAATCGTAAGAACAGGATTAAACACGTAAGGGGTGCCTAATACTGATGGAAAGTCACAACTTGTGTCTATGAAGACAGAATTCTATCCTGGTTCTAACTAAGGTTTTCTCATCGAAAACAGTTATTAGCTTTGGGCTATGCGCCTCGGTTTCAACAGAAATTCAAAGTAATATCCGCTAACAAGTGATTAATGTGTTGCATTTCCCGAGCTCAACAAGCGCTGTTCCAGGTTCACTGTACTTTCACGTAATGCGGTTATTTCACAGATTATGAACTTACATTTAAGTCAGTAGAGTGAATATGTTTATTGAATTGTATGAAGTGTATAGCCGATATTTTTACTTGTATACGTAGATGCTATATTACGCATCTTGTAAAATTATTGTCTTAGCAAAGTCAAACTAAAATCAAGCTACTTAGATAATCACAATATTATGCTTTGAAGCTATAGAAGAGATGGGAATTACCGTCCTGGTACCCAATCGTCTCTTGGGGGTAGATAGCAAAAGTAAAAAAAAGCGTGTTAAAAAGGCAGCTTGGATCGTCTCGATTTGCATTTGCGGGAATGGTGGAGTCTTGTAGGGAGTACACAAGTCGCGGTTTCGAGGCGAGTGACGATTGAGGTTGTAGCTTCGGGACGAGCTTGAAGTGCGAGAGCGCAAGGGAAGGACTAATTGCATTCCGAGTAGATGCAAGAGCATCTCCTTGCTTCCGCTGGATAACCATAAATGGAGTTTTAATAGATGGCAATCCTAAATGCCCTGAATTCCTTCTCTCGGGAGTTCTCAGGAATATTTTTATTTTTTAGGCCGATTGACAAAAAAGAAAAGTAGTTACGTCCCTACATCTTCGGGATTTCTTGAAAATCTCCCATTCTCTCTATTTCTAAATGCCACTCAAATAAAAATTTAATAGTAAAAATTAAAAAAAAACATGTTTGTTTTCATTTTCACATCGATCACTTTAAATATTTATTATCTATATTTTACTACCTAAATACATAGAATTAATCAGCTATATTTTTTAACATGACATGTAATCATTTGCCAAACATGTTTTTGTAAAAGTGCCAAAATCCAGTAGGCTCGTCATTTGGTATGTCGTTAACTTCTAATTAGGGGCGCCATCGGATCATAAAACGTAATGATTTGCTTTCCCGTTCCATGTTGATTCAAAAAAAAACCTCTACATCAAAAATCATCCACTTGAAAATTATATTTACGCTTACCGTTATACGATCAGTTGTTACGTGTCACGGCGATATATTGTTTTATGTTAGCAGGTACATAAAAAGCGTTAGATGATGTTGTGTTTATGCGATTTTATATTACGAGACAGGTACTTGTGGGTTTCAAAAAGCAATATAATCGTATCTCATAATATTAGGACGCTTAATATTTTTGCTATACCGTTAAAGTAACATAATATTGCAGGTTTCCTACCGCTACTATGTATTATGTTTATTCACAGAGGCCGTCATTGTTAGTATGTGCTCATGCCGTGATGTGGTAGATTTTAGACGTACTTAGGTACTTTACATTAAAACAGGACAAAACAGCTGAAAATCCTACTTATCACCATCGCTGTCAATTTGTTTTCTAGGAAATTCCTACATTTCTCGATGTATGGCTAAATTATATCTAAATATTAGGTGTGTGTGCAATGGAATTCTGTTTGCAAATTGAATTTTGTTAGTTGGTAAATAGAAAACTGTTTGCGCCCGCATTGTTCGACTAGGAGCTGTTTGTTTGTTCAGTTAACCAATACCTAGTGTCTATATTGAGATGTTTTATATATTACAAGTACCCATATATAGCGTTCATTAATTATATGATAAGGAAAACTTTATATAAATATGACGCAAGTCGCCAGTTAAAATATAGAATAGGGACAATTATTTAGGGAAACAAATAACTTAAAGTTTTCCAGTTACTTAATCGATACATAAGGAACTTTAAGTATTGGTTAAATTGGTTGCTATCCTGAAATTAATACACGTGTCAATCCGAGTATCCACTCCTCCAGCGTGTTAAACTTTAAATGAAATCTCGTCATGTCGCTCAGAACGATTTGCAGCCACTGAAACGTTCCGTTCGAATTAATAGGAATACTGCACGTTGATTAGTGCTGGCCTCGAGACAGTTCTACTACCGCGGGACACCTAGGGCATTCTCTTCTGCGATAATAAGATTCAAGTTTTATTATACATGTTTTACCTATACATTTACAAGAATAAATATTTACTTTATATAACCATAGATTAATCATGTAACATATTGAACCTCATACGATTCAATATGTTTATTACACTGAAATTTGCAAGGGTTTTGGCTCTCAAAATGGTTACATCGACCTATTTAGTACGTAATTTATCGTGTTCAATCTACCGTGAAATTTTTTCAGCGTGCTTTCCAAATATTTATGGAAAATAACATGGAAAAGTATCAATATGTAGATTATAATTTAAGAATACAGTTTGAGACTGGCAGAACTTGCGTGACGCGAACATTGTCGAAATCATAGAAAACAAGTTAAAAAATTTATAGTTATTTTTGTATTTGCAGTTGTTATTAATTGAATGTATTCAGTTAAAAAAATTAATTCACTTAATTTAAAATTCAGCGCTATGTTTTAGCATACTCACTCATAGTTCTATAGGTTTGTTTTTGTACAACTATGCTTAAAGCTGCATATTTCAGAACACCACAAAAACAAAGCAATAGTTTACGTTTTAGTATATGTATGCTCGTTAGTTGCTCTGCTGCTTCAGTAATAATAAACTGCGGAGAAATAACATATAGGATGCTTTTGTATTGTATGTTTTATGTTTTTTTTATGAAAAATATTGAATTTTATGACAATCATTGTACTGGTCATTTATCTTTCGAATGTCATACACAATACTGCAACTACCTTATCATTTCCTAGCATATTTTTTTGACCTTACGTTTGATGGATGACAGAGCACAATATGACGCTTGACGTTTAATCGACGCTCGTGTACCTAACTACTCGTATGTATAGACTAGATCAGGATTAATGGTTAGAAAATTAAATCGCTGTAAAAACCGTGAATTTCAATAGTAATTTTAATGTGTTAAGATTCGTGTCTAACAGACGGATATACTTATTAATTTGTAGCTATTAGTCTATAAGCTACTCTTGTAAAATTTCACGTTACAAAGCAGAGAATTAATTACTAGTTTGTAGTATTGGGCGATCAGATCTTTGAAATTAGTGCTGAACATGTGAATCGTAAATTATATAGTATGAGAGATGTTCAGCTTCCAAATTCACTATATGTTCACTTTAAATTAGAATTACATTACCTACTGTTTGCATGACATAAGCAAAGGTCAAAGGATGCATTGTATGTTGGCGTATTCCAACATAACATAATTCACTTCCAAATACATAATATCTGTATGAAATATAATAATTAACTTGTGATAAATAAGAACTTGTTATTGAAATGTTCAATGTGTTACTCCAAGCCATAAGAAAATAAATTCTTACCATCAGTGTTCTGAAACCCCAATGGAGTTCCACAATATTG
>DWDX01004991.1:0-11012 GCA_018245675.1 Agara michaeli | reverse complement strand
TGACACAACTACCACGGTTAGATATATGCTATCGCGACATTTTTTGTAGATATTGATATGTTCTTTAATATTGTAGAACATCTTTTTGTTCCATCATTAATACTCTTCGCAGCGCATGGGAAGAAAAACATTTTATGGCAATTTTTTTCCCCACCTTGGGTTACATTATTGTCGTTTTAGTAAGGATCTTTATTTTTTTCCTGTAATTAATATAGCCTATGTTAATTAGTTATAATGTAGCATTCAAATGGTGAAAGAATATTTGAAATCGGTCCAGTAGTTTTTGAGCCTATTCGTTACATACATACACAAACAAACACACACGCACACACACAAATCTTTCCTCTTTATAATATTAGTATAGACGTGTATAGAGGTTCAGAAATTTCAAATTAGATGAACCAAAAAAAATATTTTTTTAAATATCATTTACTCCTTCCCTTAACAAATTGCCCCTGGTAGTACATTTGCCACTTCTCTGCACATCCATCGGGTCGGCTGATACAAGATACTTAAGATACTTAGCATTAATTGCGGCGTTTGTACTACATATAAATTTTTTGACTTCAATAAAGCATAAATAAATAAGAAAATATTTATTTTTATATGATACTGCGACACGAACACTTAATACTTAAACTTTGAAAAATGTCAATAGTATTGCGATAAAATGATAATTCTAAAAACCAATTTATGTTTTTGACGGCAATTAATTTACATTACTTAATGACAATTTAGTAAAAAAAATGTCATACTTGACTAGAGCGATGTAAAATCGATGGGACTCCTTGATATTCTCAAGACTCTCCCCAGCGTCGTCCACCTTGACAGCTTGCTTGCAGTGTATACTAAAAATTCGTAGTTGGGCGGCAAAAAATATCAATATGGCGTACACAAGTTGATCCCAGGCAATAATGTAAACCGTCACAATGTTAACGAAAATTTGTTGAGTGGCAAATATGTAGTAACATCCAGGCCGCTCCCGGTTCCAGGGTGTATAACCATCAAATGCTTTCAAATACTCTTCAGACGCATTCCTGCTGTCGTTAATTTTCCCATAAAAATCTCTAAACATATTTGTGCTCGTAAAAAATGCCACTACCCAATACAGCAAGGTGAGACAATAACTGTGTTTTATGTAACGTCCCATTATTCCCTTGGTTTCGGTATTGTGTCTTGACAATTCCTGAAGTTCCACAGATTTTATGTAGGCAAACAATTCACTCCATTTCTTGTGATCTTTCAAAAATATAGCAATTTTGAAAACAACAACGTGATAAGGTGCGTACTGGAATATTACGCTGACGGCGTCTACGCTGATATTGATGCAGCATTTGATATACTGTGTGACGAAGAACCCTAAGGTGACATACACGATCACTAGTTTCAGTCGTGTTATCGAGTCCATAACAGGATGCCAGATACCGAGACATTTCAGTAGTTTCAAATGAATACCCAAAAGAGGATGGCCGGGATCCTGCAGATTGCGCGAAATCGATTTAGAAAATTCCTTAAGAACATCTACAACAAACATTGTATTGGTGTGAATTAATGTTCTCCATTCAAACCGAGCCAAGATAAATCACTGCCCGCAGCTCGAATGAGGCGTGTACATTGTCAGGATTGCGTGATTAAATGGACGTTTAGAATTTAATTCCCTGTGTAATTGACGTGGGAATATTTAAAGAGTAGCAGGTGCAGATTGTACCTCGTTTATCGCTGCTTAGTTGGGGTTTTGTAAGTAATATAATATTACCGCGGACCGCGGTATGTAATTATCGGAATGCAGCATTGCGATGTACGTTTAATTATTTATATAAGAAATTATGGCACTATTACAATTAGACAGTACAGGTTTCCGTTCGCGAATTGGTAAAATTAAACTGTAATATAATCCGTGTTTTAGTAGGATAATCAAATTTTCGTATAACGATAACTAACGGATTTTTTTATGAAAAGTATCATTCACTTCTAAAATGACTCTTTTACCAACTGTTATCACCTTACCGTCTTATAACTTATGAATTGGGTTTATATTAAACATTTAAGTACACCCAGAAATAGGCCTTTAATTCTTTTGTCTGTCAAACAAAGCAAACTCGAGTTTGGCTTGTTTAATATAACCGAGAGAAAACTGATTAATCCTGCTTATCCCATACAAAATTAACGTTTATTTATACAGCGCCCGAGACGTGTTTATTGCGACGTCGTTGTATAAGAAACAAATACAATTTCCCGTTAATTTCCGCCGCGATCTTATCCGGACAACGAGAGCCTTAGCATTCAGCCGGGACTTCTCTTACGCAGAAGCCGCTGGAGTCTCATTGAGATGCTATTCCGAATAAGTTGCTGGTCGCATTAAATGCGATGGGCAGCGAAGTTGACAAAATAAAAAAAAATGAGTAAATATCTAGTGTTCAAATGAGACTCACAAATATATTAAAGTATAATTGGTAAATATGATTAATAAATTTAATCGATGTAGCCGTATAATTAACATAAACATTATTAGATTCATTCTTTATTCATTCGTTCATTTTTACGCAGAACATTCTTTTATTCTTAACAAAACCAGTGTTGTCACAGGAGTAAACCGTAATAACTAGCATTGCTAATGATTGCATGACAACAGGCGCAAAATGCGATAATAATCTGCATTTACTTACGGTACGCTAATTCTATTTCTAGGAGTGTTACATAGTCTGTTTTTTAATTTGTCTTTCTTTCCCGAGGCAATGGAAAAAGGATTGATGTGATTTCGTGCATAATAAACTTAGTTTGCTATTTTTAATCCGGAAATATGTACGTTTCCTATCGCATTTAAATGTAAGTTTTAAATGTCTGAACGAATTTAGTCAAAATCCATTTGATGTGTCTAAATTTGTGTGAACTGTGAACCATAACGAGATAGATAGTTATGTTAAAAGTCACTCTGTGTATGTTTGTTACTTTTTATGTATTCATTTCCGCCTATTTTTTAAAATTTGTCTGGTGATTATGTAACGTTTTTTTCTGGTTATAATTTAAGATTCTTAAAAGAATAAGTATAAAAACAAATTTTTATAATAAACAAAATTAATGACATTGAATGTCATGACTTAAATAAAGATTGACTGGTGAATTACTCCAATATGTATAATATTAATTAAGACATGTTTCAAATACTTCAAATAATTACTTTACTTTTATTAAGTGAATCAATATTTCATTTCACAATTTTAATAGCTTTATATATATTTTTTAAATATAACTGGCAACATTATTGACGATCACCGGCGACAGCGTCTGTCTGTTAATTCAAATATTTGACGGTTACGAATGTAGTTTTCAAAGTTTCAAAATAAGCGGACGATTCTTCTTGGTAGTTTCGTTAATTACGTTGGATTAGTGTGTGAAATAATTAGCAGAAGTACCCAATTGTTAGATGTGAGCTTTGGGAACTGTTGAACGTATTAGCAATATAAATACGTTCTAATTCGATGTTTAAAAATAAATCGTCAAGATGAAAATGGAGAAGGGTTTAGCGCCTTCGAAGTGCGGGTCTACACAGAACATGGCTGCTAATATAAAAGTGGTGGTGAGGATACGACCGTTAAATGAGCGGGAAAAGGAACAGAACAATCGCGTCGTGATCGACGTCGTCGACGACAAGATGCTGGTGTTCGATCCGAAGGAGGAGATGCGCCCGTTCTTCTACCAGGGAGTCCAACAGCCGAACAAGAACTACTTGAAGCGTGCTAACAAAGAGTTGAAGTTTGTATTCGACAACGTTTGTAATCCGAACGCAACTAACTTCGACGTGTTCGAAATTACCACCAAGGATATTTTAACATCGTTGATGGAAGGTTACAATTGTTCCGTGTTTGTTTATGGTGCGACAGGCGCGGGGAAGACGTTTACAATGATCGGCAATGAACAGAACCCCGGGATCACGTATCTGACTATGGAGCATCTATTTTACACAATAAATTCCTTTGAGAGGGAAAGGGAGTTTGATATTGGGGTGTCTTATATTGAGGTCAGTGACTGCTATATATATTTCTGAGTACCATAGTACTGGCTTTTTATAAAAACTTGAAAGATCCTTATTTTTTTCCTACCATTGTTGATTTTTGATAAGCAAATTGAAAGATCTCTATCAATATATTGTATGTGAAACATTCTATATATTAAACTTATGTAGTTTGCCATTTTACTTGCTCACTCTTTTATGTACATATTTGACCTGATTGTACAGCTGAGATTTATGAAACCAAACTCAAATTAGATCTAAACTTTTTCTGTTGATTGTTCACAAATGTATTGGTAACATTGGATGCCACAATTTTAATAACATTATTAACAGCTCCAGATCATGAACAAGGCAGAGGTTGGATTATATTAACCAGACTTTATACATAATTTTAACATCCGGACCTACAATAGCTAGTAGTTTCCTTTACAAAAACTATTTTAAATTGTCATCATTGAGAATCGAACCCATAAACTCCGGCACGGAATAAACCACTAAAACACTAGGCTTATTAAATAAGGACATATTTGATTTATTATCCGACTTGAAACTGTAATTATATAATACAAGCAAACTCGGCAGTAGAAATACGCAGTAGTAATGCATCTAGTGAAGTGTGAACAAGACTTCTATCTCTATAATGATTGTCAATGGCCTCTTAATTACAAAGACAAAGACAAAGACAAAGACAAAGATTTTTATTTGCACAAATATGGGTAAATATAAAGATGTTACAAGTCTACTAGTTCAAGCCATATTTTGCCTTTTACGGCGTACACATAGAAATAAAGGTACAATATAAAAAGTTAAAGTAAAAAAATTAACTAATTTTACTAAATTATTATATGACAATTTACACACACATGTAAGATTTTTAAAATAAATACAATACTGTGACTCTGGTACCCGGCATTGCACATATATCAAGACCCGTGGTTTACACTAATTAATCTGCTATTCATATCCCAACAACATTGCATGTTAGTTTATTTAACTACTAGCTTCGTCCCGCGCATATATTATAATACATATAAACCTTCCTCTCAAATCACTCTATCCATTAAAATAAACCTGTTCATAAATCTGTTCTCATTACTAATTGTTCTCGAAGTATACTATTTAATTGTTCTCAATGTGTGAAAATTGTTTTTCTTCCACCGACCTTTCTTATGAGAAGAGGCTTGTCTCCAACAGCGGAGACACTAAAAAGAGTTCAGTAAAAAGGCAATGTTCCTTTTTAATTACGATTTTCGATTTTTCAGGTGTACAATGAAAATGTCTACGATTTGCTCAAGCCTTCCAGTACTCCGCTGCAGCTGCGCGAGGACTCCAAGTACGGTGTGATGGTGGCCGGTCTCACCCTCAACAACATCAAGACTGCTCGAGAGCTGCTCAACATGCTGGAGAATGGCAATAAGAATAGGACACAGCATCCGACTGATGCGAACGCTGAGAGCTCTCGGAGTCATGCTGTTTTTCAGGTAATACTCAATTGTTGCGACTGTCCATGTGGTACACTGACTGCGAAACTGGAGGTAGTGGGTTCGGTTCCCACCAAGGATATTTGTATGATCAGTATTTTTGTTTGTCTTGTGTCTGGTCATAATAAAAATATCTATATATAAGTATTATATTGTATGTATATATAATTTATTTATTTATTTAAAAAATAAATAAATAATATATATATGTTTATCAGCAGTCCAGTTACCATAACACAGGCATTCAAATGCCTAATTTGTAGTCAGGTAGCCATGTCTGAAATTGTCCCCATTTATTATTATCATTATTAATGTTTTATAATTCCTTACAATTGAGTCAATTGAATTCATTTGTGATGTTCAATGTTACAAATTTCCGTGTTGGTAGAAAATCTTTACCAATGTTTCAGGTATATGTGAAAATGCGTTACAAGACCAGTAGCCAGCTCCGACTAGTGAAACTATCCATGATCGACCTGGCCGGCAGTGAAAGGGCCGCCGCCACAGGATGTGTCGGGGACAGGTTTAAGGAAGGGGCCAATATCAATAGGAGTCTCTTGTCGCTTGGCAACTGCATCAATAAACTAGCTGATGGTAGCAGTTATATACCTTATAGGTGAGTTACAGCTTTATTTTGTTCCATTGGGCACAAGTCTTGTCTCGTAGTCATAGAGTTTTAGGTCTTAGTCAACCACGCTGGTCCAGTGCGGATTGGCAGACCTCACATACCCCAGAAACATTATACTTTTTTATAACTTCTCTAAGGTGTGCAAGTTTCCTCTTGATGTTGTCATCATCGTTTTACGAGTGTTATTTGAATTTCAAGTTCAAGACACGCATAAAAAGTCAGAGGTGATAGTTAAGATGTAACAATTTCAACCCCATAGTGACATTCAACAGTTTGACACTTCGCGCCCTCGGGGGGCCCGGCTTCAAACCTTGGCACGCACATCTGTCTTTTGCATTTGTTTTGTGAATAATGATGCCCTCTACCGCAGGGACTCGAAACTGACGCGGCTGCTCAAGGACAGCTTGGGCGGTAACTGCAAGACGGTGATGATAGCGAACGTGTCCCCGTCCAGCGCGAGCTACGAGGACACGTACAACACGCTCAAGTACGCCGCCCGCGCCAACAAGATCCAGCTGAGCATCAAGAAGAACATCGTGGACGGTGGCATGCGGCTCTCGCAGTACGTCACCATCAACGAGGAGCTCAAGAAGAAGATCAAGGAGCTGGAGGCGAAGCTGTCGCTGTCGACGGTCAAGCCCGTTAGCAATCTAGAGCCAAATCTGGCCAAGGAGAGAGGTTACTGACTTCATTTATTTCTTTTGTCTTCTTTTAGGTGGCGAGTGTTGAGCTTGACCATTTGTATACCGAATAAAAAAGGTAGTAAAATTTGAAACAACTTACTTGTTTAACTAATATTACAGAACTAAACTAGTACAATTTGTAAGACTATAAGAAATATATATCTATTGAAATTGCAGTGCGAGGAGAGTGGCGCCGGCGTATCACTGAAGGGGACAACGTGCACAGCGCGTTGGAGAGCCAACTGCTGGCGCTGATGTGTCGGGCGCGCGTGCTGGCGCTGCGGCAGCGGTTGCGGGCGCGCGCCTTCAGCCACGTGGCCGACCTGGCTCATCGCTCCTCCACCGAGGCTATGGAGCAGGTGCAATAGTCATTATTTCAGTAAACGTCTTCGCAATGCATCAGTTAATTGTATGTACAATTAGTTCCCTCGATGTGAGAAAAAAATAGATATATTTATATAACATTGTCAGTTGTCTTTTTGGGTTTAGTTGTTTTTTTTGCCTGCCTTAAAAGTAGTTCTTAAGTTGCGCTTAGTTAAATTTTCTCATATCTATTACTTGAAGGATAGATTTAAAATAGCCAACATCAATCGAGTTCCGTTTAATGCATCTGTAAATTGACATTTCAATAATGTTGGTTATTCAAAGGGTAGCTGTTTAAATGAAATTGTTTATCAAACCAGATGTGCAATGAGGATATACCGCGACAAGAGCGAGCGACGGAGAGTCACGCGAAGCAATCGGCACACCTGAACACAAAGATAGCGACGGCCTGGTCCAAGTGGGACGAGAGCCGGAAGAAAATGCAAAGCGTTTACAACAAGGCTCTAAACGAGTGCCCCGATCTCGTCGACTTTGTTAAGACACTCCAACAACAGAGCGAACTCAGACACACACGCGCCAGCGACAATCTCAGATACAAGCTGCTGCTGTTAGCGAACGAAGAGATCACAGCTTTCACGGACTACATGAGCGAAATGCCCAGCATGCTCAAGAAGTTGTACCTGATATTGAAGGGGTACGATAAGGTGCCACCGTCGTTGACCGCGGAGTACATGGACATAATGAGGAAGGCGAAATCTGTCAAGGGCATATCCTGGTCAGACGAGCGCAGCGCGACAGACGACGAATTCAACTTCATATCCACATTGGACCTGGAGAAGCCGGCGGTGTCTGTGGAGTACGGTGCGATCGAAAGCGAGAGCATCGATAGAACGACAGAATTAACAACGGACAGCGATGACTTGACTGATATAGAGAACCGTGAACCGGTGAGATCGTCGCCGAGGAAACGCAAAGCGGGCACGCCTATCAAACTGGCCAACAACGAGACGATAATCATCGACGATTCCTTCGAGGGTCTCGACGCGGCGAGGAACTTGAATCGTCTCAAGAAAGTCAAGACGGAGTTCAACGGTCTCGAGAACTGCGCCGGACTGGATCCGAACGATTTGAACTCGACGTTCGTCCTCGCCGGCAAAATGGACGGCTGGAAGATGGCGGTCGGTCACGGTGGAACCAAGACGGAGAGCCAGCCGGTTAAAAAGGGCCTCGCGGATAGGACCAACACGATGCAGAGGACTGTCAGCTTTAACGACAAAGGTATGCTGAGAGATTTATTTTTGTATTTTACTGATAAATAATGTCAATATTTGAGATGAGTGGATGAAGTACGAGACATAGAAATTGTTTCATATTGTGAAGATCGATGTAGAGAATAATTGATGACATTGAGAAGATTAATAGGAGAGAAGGAAATAGTCATACTTACATCTCATTGGTATTTAATATAGTTAATAATAATTTTTCGTAAACAGGAGGACCGAGAATAGTTAAGCCCGTGGTGGGCAAAGCCCTGCCGCAGCGGAGGCCGGCACCGACCGCCCGCGCCGCCGGCTTCGGCTCCAGCCTGTCCCGCGACGGCACTCCATTGCAGAGGAATGTACAAGGTAATAAATACATAATGACTTGATAAATGTCAACGTAACTGTCCGTCTGTTTTTTCATTTATTATATTTAAAATCAAATTAGTATATTCTTATTTGTAATTTAATATCCTATTAATAATATGTTTAATTAGTTGTTATTTTCAAATACTTTGTAAAGTCGTTCGCGTGAACTGGCTCACATTCTCTAACCTTATCGCCTAACGATATGCATATATATATGTAGATAATTATTATTAACTATTATTATATATAATGCACGTGCGTCCGTCGGTCGATGTGTGTGTTGTGTTGTGACGTATTCTATGTATTAACCGACTAACAGATGCGTGCGGTCGGAACGCGAATGTCACTCAAAAGTCAGTGGGTTTCAAAGCGGTTCGCGCGCGCGAGCGGCCGCAGGCGCATCCCTACCTCCGGCCCCCGCACCCCGCGCGCGCCGCTCACTGAGCGCTGCGAGCGCTGACGGCGCTGTCGGCGCTGTAAACGCTAGTACGCTGCGAACGCTGGAAGCGCTGCGAGCCAATAGCGGAATTAGCCGATAAGAGTGTGTAAATTGTTTATATGCGTGTAGCCGCGACTGATCAAAATTGCCGTCTACTTCACAAGATGCACCAATATTTATTATAGTTTACAATTGTATCACGGTAATAGTGCGTTTAGTTTATAGGAATAAACTAGGAATGACATCGTAATATTGTTTAATTGTTTGTGCAAAATATATGTAGAAACCGATACTAGCATACATAGACAACTGTGTAAGGAATTCTTTGTAACAATACATTTCTGTTATAATTGCACTGTGCAATAGGGTCAGTGTCACATTACTAAGATTACGTAAAATCATAGTGTGTTTTACTGTGAATTTATGTATAATTTTTAAGGTTACAAATTATTACATCTCATAATGTATTTATATTGCATTGAATTCAATGTTCTCATGACGCGTAGAGTCATACTCTGCCACGCTACTGTATTGAGCAGGAATTATTTAAATACGCTTAAAGATATCAGATAAATATGTACTAACGACTAAGATTCTACGACTAGGACTAAGATTCTACGAGTACGACAGAGATTCTAAGATTACTTGTGTTAGTGAATTACATTAGTGTACTTTTCAAAATGTGAAAACGTTTTGAATTACTGCCCATTGAGTTATGCTTAGCTTAGGCTCTAGGGTTCGGCGTTGCTCGACTATACAGTACGAGCGATCGGTAAGTATTGGTAAATGTTAGGGATGTGCTGAGTACTCGGTTAAAAATTGGTACTCGGCATGTTCCATTAAAATTCGTTCGTCTGCATACTCGGTTAAAACTCTGTACTCGGCATACTCGGTTAAAACTCTGTACTCGGCATACTCGGTTAAAACTCTGTACTCGGCATACTCGGTTAAAACTGTGTACTCGGCATACTTCCGGTTCCAGCGGTTCCAGCGCCGAGTACCTACCTACTGTCGAGCATAGGACTAGAAATGTAACTTTCGGTAAATTAAGGGTGCAATTAGCGTATATGCAGACTTTCTGTGGACGCAGCCTATGCACAACATTATCTAACCTTAAAGTTAGACTGAAGTCGTTCATGGTAATGTGCTGTTCCGACACAAGTTCATGCTCATTTTCGAACCACAAACCTATATAAATCCGTACCGAGTAAATCGGCCGAGTACTGAAGTTTTACTCGGTTAAAATGAATATAGAGTGAAACTCTATACAACTTCAATTCGGTTCATTTCTACTAAACATGCATATTTGAACGGATTTAAACTAAAAAAATTCCCAACCAATCGATCTCGATTAAACTTTGTCAAATGTTTGCAACGCACGACTTCTCATATGCTATAGTGCATCCATATGTTACATCAAATTCTTTTTTTGAAATTATTATTAGTATAAACAACAGAAGGTATAATCGTGATGGTGATGTCGGAACGTGGTACGCGTGATCCCGTTCGTTTGCCACTAGTTGTCCGTAGCTTGTCGTCGGGGCGCGCACGGGCGGCGTATTGATAAATGTTTTTTTCCAAAGGAACGCTGGAGCGTAATCGTACCGCGGAGGGCGCTCGAGGTCGCTCGCGTTCCGTTCTCCCGTAAATATGTCCCACTGGATCCAAGAAGGCATATAGATTGTTGTTATTATTATTATTATTATAAGGATATTTTTGTTTATGATTGACTGCCTCGTTGGTCGGGCGGTTGCTAGCGCGACTGCCGATCGGGAGGTCCCGGGTTCAAATACCGGGTTGGGTACTGTTGGATTTTT
>DWDX01004990.1:0-11012 GCA_018245675.1 Agara michaeli | reverse complement strand
AACTATTAGGAGCGAAGAAATAATGGAAAATGTGAAAAAAACGGGGAAAATTATTCATCCTTGAGGGCTTCCGTTGCAAGCGCTGCGAAAAAGGTTCAAGATACCAAAATATATGTATAAATCATTTATATGGCAGAACAACGTTTGCCGATTCAACTAGTATGTATATATTTATGAACGTTAATAAGCTTGTATCCACATGAAATACAAAATAAAAAATCATAATTCTAGACAAACAATGCCTCCTTCGGCTTATTTAATTAAATGACATAATCTGCTCAAGTAATTCACAGTACGCCATACGTTACTTTTGTTGTCGCGAAAATAGCGGTATTAAGAATTCGTAGTGAACGTAAATGTTTACAAGGAATAAAGCTGTTTACACACCAGACGGCACCACGTAAGCTTAAGCGTTTTATCTCGGGATTAGTATATATCCTAGCCAATTTACGTGACTTCGTGTTACATGATGAGCCCTTGTTTGCAGGATCAGGTGTGAACTTTTTGTTTGTGCTCGAAAAAGTGCTAAGATTGCCATTGACGTCGTTACCGCCATGCTTTGGAGAGAACAAATTATCATCTTATAATAATTAATTAATAATAATTAATCATAGTAACAAGTTTTTGACTGGGCGTATTAACAGTTTTCGGCTGTCGAATAAAATCACTTAAATTGTAGCTTTATGACATAATCTCTATTATTATTCTTTAAATTATTATGAAAGATAATGAAATGTTATACATAATCATTCATATTAAGTTAAAGCAGTGAAATCTAATCTAATCTACCTAAATCTTAAGTAAACAACTTAAAAATAACTAATATGTGCGCGCAGCAAACGGTAATCAAAAAATATTTTTTACTGTATAAGGTCCATTTTAAAAATTGTAATTACTTGCAATAGCAATGTAAGTATTTTAGTTAGCAATATTTTTTTTAAAATAAATACTGCTCATTGATAAAGAATCTTGCAGAGGATTTTAACTGCTATTAGTGGGCAAAACTACATAAGGCTTCCTAAACTTGTCACGAAAAAAGTCTACCATCAAATCTGAAGAATTCAATATCCGGCCTACAAGCTTCATTGAGATTTAACTTATCTACTTAATTTATCTATACTAATATTATAAAGAGGAAAGATTTGTGCGTGTTTGTATGTGTGTGTGTGTATGTTTGTATGTGCGTATGTGTGTATGTATGTAACGAATCGGCTCAAAAACTACTGAACCGATTTCAAAAATTCTTTCACCAGTTGAATGCTACGTTATCACTGATCAACATAAGCTATATTAATTATAGAAAAAAAAATAAGGATCCTTAATAAAACGACAATAATATAATCCAAGGTGGGAAAATAATTGCCATAAAATGTCTTTCATCGCATGCGCTGCGAAAACTATTGATGATAGAAGAAAAAAATGTTCTACAATATTAAAGAACATATCAATATCTACAAAAAATGTCCCGATAGTATATGTCTAACTATTGTAGTTATGCCACTATAACTAGTTTTTAACATTTTAAAAGTTAATAGAAATAGCAACCAAAATCAGACAAAGTGATCCATACCTTTGCATTGATCCTTATCCAAATAAATCATTTCCTAAGTAAGACTGTTTCAATACCTGTGAATTGTGTTTTAGTTTGTTCAAATCGGACATTCCGATCAAAAGATATTACGAATTTAAAACGTTGAAGAATTAAAAAATTAACGCCACCGCACCGCCGCGCTGCCGCTGGTATAGCACGGAGGAGTCGACATCGAACGTCTAACCAAACATGGTGTTATGGGAATTTGACATTTATGAAAATTCAGTTATTATACCATTATTTTAATTGAACTAGTAGATACAGCTAGTAGTACATACTTTGCATATGTAATATTTTTCTAAAATTAGCTTACGAGTCAGGTTTGCAAGGACAGAGACGTTTGGCACTCGGTGCTTTCTGCCTACCCCGTTAGGGACCCGGCGCGAGGGTACGTTGTTGTTGTTTCTTACGCATGTCTTGAAAAAACGTAAACGTTCTGGGAATTCGTGTGTAAAAAAGTGAGCTGGAAGCTAAATTCGCCGGTAAATAAAGAGGGGCGAGGGGAGCTCGCGATGTGCCGCCGGCCTACTTGTGACCGAATGAGTTATTCCAATCGGAGCCCGTCGCTCGCTTCCACTCGGTCCACGTGTCGTTTGCGCTACATTCGCACAACAAACATCAAGAAATACGAGCTGAACAATTGTGACATATTATGTTGTGGCAATAAAAAATTATTTAACGGTAGTACAGAATTGTAAAAAAGGCCTCGTCGAGTCAATTAAATATTTATTAAAGAAACAATTGTATACTGTCGTGATGGATCTTGTAGATTGTAATATATGAATATTGTGGAAAGCCTTGTCTTTATTATATCAATCATATGGTATTCGTGTACTATTATTTTTACTATTTTAATAATATACTAAAGGCGATCGTCTCGGCCCACGGTAGAAAGAATGCTCCCGGGGTGGACTTGTTACTGGACTAGTGTCGGTGAGTCCAGTCCTGTCCGGCTGTCCCTTACGTTTTGTTGTAGGTCGGTTGTGATAGTGAAAGCGCCGCAGCGCCCAGCTTTGTTCGTTACCTTCTTGAACTTGATCATATTCTTTGGTTAGACTCAATTTCACCAACATTTTTGAATGTTTATGACCACCTTGACAATCGGTGCTCAAAGTAACAGCGACAGCCATGCATACCATGCCATAAACGCCAGAACAGCATTTGCAAAGGAGTCCAAAGAAGTGCCTTCGTCGGTCATTTTGCTCAGGACTCGACCGATTATATGTCAGATGATTACCAGTACATAATGTGACAGAATTTTATGAGTGCTGTTTTGTTTCATATGTACATTTGTCGTTTGAGCTTGTCACCTGTCACTAATGATGAATGGAGTCAGTGTGCAGAACCGACCAGTATAGATACCAACGATAAAAATATCAATATCGCAGACAAAAAATCCGTTAAATAAAAATCATATCAGTAAATGTATGTACAATGTAGTGTTTGCATTAACTCTACGGTTACTCCACGTACAATATAGGTCATGTCAATAGTTAAACGAGGTCTACTTTAATTCTGCAATTATTTTTTGTGTCCTCCAAAGCTAATGTAACGCAGCAGTAATTTAAAAAGTATAATTACATTGCCTTTACTGAAATTCGTAGTAACCCTTTATGAGAAAAAAACCAGCAATATCCACGAGATGACGTATCATCGGCGTTCGTTGTAATTTCTTTAAGCACAGTTTGATGTAGTCGTTATAAAATTTAATTTGGAACCATTGATGTTATTGTCGATTTGGAAGTCCTACATACGAGTAGTGTGGCGGCGCGCTAACCTTCTCGACCTGGATTCGGTCAGGGGTGAACGGCCGCGCCGTACCTACCGCCTGCTCCGCGCCGCGCCCGCTCCTCGTCCGCTCTCGCGGCCGGCCTCGTGCGCCAAACGCGACGTGATCACTTCGTATTTCAGTTTTCGCGAAGTTTTCTTTCAATTTTTTCAAGCGATTTTTAAAGGTTTTGCAAATTATGAAAATGATAGTCAATTGAAGGTATAAATTTGAATTTGAATGGATATTTACATTAATGCGAGTGTTTACAATTGGTTACATTATGGAACCGTTTCATTTACATATAGAGCTTACGTAATCTATACTAATATTATAAAGAGGAAAGATTTGTGTGTACGTGTGTGTACGTATGTAACGAATAGGCTCAAAAACTATTGGACCGATTTCAAAAATTCTTACACCATTTGAATGCTACATTATCACTTATTAACATAGGCTATAATAATTACAGGAAAAAAATAGGGATCCTTATTAAAACGACAATAATGTAACCCAAGGTGGAAAGAAAAATTGCCGTAAAATGTCATTCATCGCATGCGCTGCGAAAACTGTTGATGATAGAACAAAAAAATGTTGTACAATGTTAAAGAACATATCGTATCTACAAAAAACGTCGCGATAGCATATGTCTAACTATTGTAGGTATGTCACTATAACTACTTTTTAACATTATAAAAGTTGATAGAAATTCCGACCAAAATCAGACCAAGTTATCCGTTTGCATTAATCCTTATCCGAATAAATCATTTCCTAAGTAAGACTGTTTCAATACCTGTAAATTGCTTTTTAGTTTGTTCAAATCGGACATTCCGTTCAAAAGATATTACGGATTTAAAACGTTGAAGAATTAAAAAATTCACGCCACCGTACTGCTGCACCGGCGCTGGTATAGCACGGAGGAGTCGACATCGAACATCGAACCTAACATGGTGTTACGGGAATTTTACATATATGAGATTAAGTTACTATAGCATTATTTTAATTGAACCATGGCAACGCGTGGTCCGGTTTGCTAGTAAATAATATAGCCTATGTTAATCAGTGATAATGTAGCATTCAAATAGTGCAAGAATTTTTGAAATCGGTCCAGTACTTTTTGTGCCTATTCGTTACATACATACATACACACACACACGCACGCACAAATCGTTCCGCTTTATAATATTAAGTATAGATGACCGCGTTGCAGTGTCTTGGGTTAAATAAGTCATTATGTACATTTACGCTAGGTATTATATAGTTTATTGTTTGCTGTAAATTATTATTCATCATTATTTTAATAGCCTTAACTTGTAAATTAGCAGACTTACATGATATAACACACCGTAACATTGAGATACTTAATATTAATGAATGCTGTCGATCGCTACGTGTAACAATCCTTGCCGTTGTATTTGATGCATTTCGCGCGTACAAAGTGCAACATTTACACTTCTCAGCTACGAGTGTTACCAGTGTGACCAGTGATAGATTAACTACTCTGAGAATAATAAGTTACGTTTATTATTTGATTCGATTGCAAATCTATGCGCAGTATACTTCGAGTTTTATCTAAAGCGTTTATCATTACCTACATCTTAATCTATGATACTGTATTGAAAACTGTATTGGTAAACTATTCGACTACTGCCTTACATTAAACCTCAGGGGCAATCCACCTACAATATTTTGCACTATCGTGGTTCTCGGATCCGACACCAGTTCTCTCTTGGTCTCCGGCGCCGGTGACACCGTGAACTTGGAGAGTACTGCGGCTAGACCCGCCATGGACTGCATGAGACCCAAACGTTCTCCTAAAAATGGAAATTAATTTTATAATAGTTCCAAATCATAGAAATATAGATTTTACTTTAATAAATGAACGATGAACGTATAGAAACAAGGAAGTTGGAAAAGACACAATATCCATTTGTTTAATCGAATAAGTAGTAACTTACCGATACAAGCTCGGGGGCCCCCTCCAAACGGCAAATAAACAAATTTGTGGCGCTTAGAAGATTCTTCAGGCGAGAAACGTTCGGGTCTAAACTCCTTCGGGTTGTCGAAGTATTGTGGGTCGTTGTGTATTGCTTGCAAAGGAACTACTATTCGTACTCCGTCTTCAATAGTTATTGACGTATTAGGAATGGTGTACTTCCGAACACACCGTCTCATCAGAAATCCGGAGGATGGGAACATTCGCATACCTTCCATCAAGGTCCATTCCAGGTAAGTCATTTCTTTTATAGCATCGTAGCTAAGCTTGTTGTCATATTTTTCTAAAACTCGGTCAATATCTTCTTGAACTTTTCTTTGTACATCTTGATGAAAAGCTAATTGATGCAAAGTGAAACTGGTGGCAGAAGAAGATGTTTCAAATCCAGCTGCAAAGAATATGAAAGCCTGCGCTGCGACAAGGACATCGTCAAACTGCAGCTCTGCCTGCTCGGGCGTGCCGTCGGGCTTAAAGCGCTCCAAGGAGTCGACAACGATTTTTCCTTTCTCCCTTAATTCCATCAATAAATCTATGAAATCATTACGACCACAAGGCTTATATCCTCTCTGCCTTTGGATTGAGTTTACTAGCGCTAATATGTCATCTTCTAGTTTTTGCCCGAGAAATTTAAGCGGCTTAAATATAGCTGGAAAGAGAGATTTAAGGACAGACGTGATAGCTCTAGTGTAATTGCTCTCGAAGATTCTTTCACCCAGCTGACGGAAAGCGGAATCGTCATCATTCAGTGAATCGGCGTCGAGCCCGAAGCCGCAGGCGCCGATAAAGTCAGTGGTGTAGCGAGCCATAAGGTCTCGGGCGTCTACGACGCGTCCAGCGGCGGCCACGTCTTGAGTACGAGATTGTAATTTCTCAGCACGTTCCACGATAAGGGGGAACATGGCTCGAAGTTTGCCGCTGGTGAAGGCGGGGGTCATCCGTTGTCTCAGCAGTCGCCACAGGTCACCGTCCGCAAAGAACAGATTCCGTAAGAGAGGCTCGACTTTCATGCCGTACGGGTTCAGTCCCCGCGGGTGGAAGTGCAGGAAATCAGTAACGATGAACTGTTTAATGAGGTCCGGGTCGCGGATCACTAACTCGGGCACATTCCCGCGATAAAAACCCACGAACGGCTCATCTGGATACTTCCAGTATGTATCGGCGGCGATCTGCGTGATGCTTTTTTGGAGAAGAAACCTTTTGGCGTCGTTGCCGAACAGCGGCAATGGCTTTTCATGCTTCACTCCTCTTTCCTCCCAGTACTTGTGGTTCCGTGTACCGTAAAGGTAGAGACTGACTAAGAAAATTATAATTATAACGAAAAGCATGTTGGTCTATTCACTTGACGTCCTTGAGTAATAATTTTTGTCCACTTACAATTGATTAAATAGAATTGGTGATGGCACGATAACATTACTTGGAGGTGAGGTGGTTAATAATATTAATGATTTGATTATATTCGGTTAGTCATAAATGGGTACTAATTGATATTTTATCAGATAACATACCTTCGCTACAAGCTGTTCACCGGCAAGTGTGTTCTGATTTATTTGACATTTTATGTACGGAAGGAAAGGGACTTTTTTATTTTTGAAAGAATAGTAAATGATAAAGGTTGGAATCGAAGAAAACATTGCATTTTAAGGATTTTTAAATTCCACATAAAAAAATGAAAAGATGCCAGTAATTTGATTAATAAATATTTCATTGGAAGTATGTTAAGCCGTACTCTTTATCTAATCTTGGTAGTAGAACGCTGATAGCTGCAGAGATTTGCTAGATCAATTCACAGTCGTTATTAGCTACAAAAAAATTATATATAGCAAGATTCAAACACACATAGTGGCTATGTACTTTTTACCTACAAAAAATATTCTTCCCGATTGTCACTTCTTACGGCGGTATCTTTGTCAATACAGACTAGTCGACGACTAGTGAACTCTACGGATACTGATCAATCGATTAATGTGTTTAACAAAAGGAGCTGTCTCCCGCACTAATTATATGTTTACACGTATTTGTCTTGCACCGCAGCAGCATGCAAATGGTATTCTATTGTTTTGATTATAGAACATGTATTGATTCTGGTATACATCTAGGCAGCATCTCCATTCTCTGGGGTAAAGGTCTAGTAGGAACTTCTGATCTTACAGTTGTAAGTGCGTTTTCTAAAATGAAACGAACTCACTAGGACACACTGCACAGTTCTTAATAATGTTCCGCAAGCCGCGTCCAGTCCAGAATATGTTAGGAGTTGCGACGGATCTCATTATAAAATGTCAGTGTTCCACAAGTAGACATAAGCAATAGGAGCATTGGTCATCGATTACGTTAATCGAGACCAGTAGTCGCAATCACCATCTATGCTGTTTATTTTAAAACACCAAAACGAGTGATGAATATGATGTAAGAAGATACTCTTCGCAAATCCAGGAAGCAGAGATTTGAACAATCAGGTATCCGCGCGGTGCCGCCATTAGCAGCACGGTGTGGAGTGCGCTCGTTACACCGCATAAACAAGGCTTGATGCTCGAGCATTCTTCGACAAGTGTGCCACTGCCGCTCGATTGAAGGAAAGCAATCCTTACGGCGAGGACAAATAGTCGATGCCATGCGCAGATATAAGTTGCCGTTGGGTGAATCTCTCGCGGCCTGTGATCGCCGTGTAATTGCTTATGGCCCTTTATATTTAGCTTCAGCGGATTCCTTTGTCGCTCGGTCAATGCTCAAACGCAATTTGTTTCGCGTCTCTTCTTTGTCGGAGTTAAGTCAACGCTTCGTGAGATAGGGCTCTTAGAGATGTGTCTGCGGCTATTTCTTTGATCTCTTGTCTAAATGTAGGCCGTTTGTCGCCGACGAGAGCGAGACAATACTTCTATTAAGCGAGGTGTTCTTTTGAGAAATTTTGAGAGATTCCATTACAACTGATAGATAAGTAGAAGAACTATATACAATATCTTGAAGGAAGGCGTTTCGTAAGTGTACGTATAGTCGTAGCGATGTGTTAAGTTGAAAAATGTCTGAAATGCTCCATATATTACATGTTAGGTCAATGAGATTAAGCTGTCACAAGATAAAAATATATATTGTTCTTTACACTCGGGTCTCAAAACTTAAGCACCTAGTTTATTGAATTTTACTTTAATATTGCTAAATGTTAGATAACCGGGACAGCTATTTAGTGACCTGTCGAAGCAAGTTTCGGGAAGCGAGCAGCGAGCAGATCACGAGTACTTATATAAAAGTTTCAAAGTCGCGTCCGCGACAAATTGCCTTCTGATACAATACTTACTGGACCCTGGACTTACTCGAGATCATTATAAACAATGCGTTCTGTTATTACTCATAATTTTATTGGAGGATCATAAAAAAAAAGTTAAGTTGTGTAATTGCTCATACTCGTCTTACGGTCGAGGGTAATCAACCATCGCTCAGCTACTTAGATTAACTACAGAAGATTGTAAAGATCCGGGATTCGCCGGTAGCGGACATAACGGCAGGGTTGTTCAGTTGTGAATCTTTAAAGACCGACGGTGGCATAGTACAATACAACCGTGGTGTGAGTAGGGGTATCATTTTAAAGGGATTATTCTTTGTGTTTACGTTGTATGCAGGGACAAGGGCCCGCGTCGGCCGCGCATTCCGTATGTAACTTTAAGTACGTTACGTCGCTCTGAGGCAATGTTGGCATTCAATTATTCAGATTCGAAGGAATATCAAGCGCATTTTAAGTTAAGCATCATACTCGCTATTTTAATATTGTTTTCATCGTCCCTGTGTTATGAATGGGTGTTGAAGTGATAAACAGTAGCGTTAATGATCAATTGTGTTCAGATGTAGATGTTACCAATTTGGTGAGAGGTCATCGCATGGCTTTATTCCTTTTTCTTAATTCCACATCTGCGAAGTTAGATGTTTTATATGAAGTAACAAAATTGCGTAATACAATGAGTAGTTTAAGTACTGATAGATGTGGAGGGGGGATGGGGGAACGTCGCCGTTTACCATAATGGGCGCGCACTTTTCTACAAAGTGGTTGCGGTCGCATTGAGTGCTGCTCGCGGGGATCGCGGACTTTGCTACGGAGGTTTCTTCGCGAAGCGGTTTTTTAAAGTTAGGACATAGTTTCCTTGGGCTTATAGCGAGGTTACACGTTCGTTAGATAGATATACATTTTACACAGTCTGTTACTATTGAAATTGATCTAGGTAAGTGTCATCTCCGTGATAATCCTTTTTCACTTGAAAAAATTACAACAACAACAACATACCGTCACGTCAGGTCCCTAACGGGATAGGCAGAAAGCACCGAGCGCCAAATATCTCTGTCCTTGCAAACCTGACGCGCTTCGTCTATATTCATCACTTTCTTCATGCCTACACGTCGTTTTCGTCTTGACTTCTCCGTTGAAATCCCTCCTCCGATGAAAAATTATTTACATTTTATGTAACGCCATCTGTTATTGAGTAGGAATGCGTTGGTATTTAATCAATGTATACAATGTAAGCTATCGACCAACAGATGGCGCTGCTACATATTCTTATCTGAGTCGATTTAGATAAACAATAGCACTAATGAACCTATCCTGTTAATCAATACGAGTTTCGTAAGAACAACTTAAAACCAATTTTATGGGCGTAAAAAGAACGACTTATAAAAATAATTCTCGACGACGATTTTTAAAAATAAGATTCGCAGAAAGTACCGAGTGCTGAACATCTCTCGTAGCAAACCGGACTTGCTTCTTCTATATTCATCAGTTGGCATTAGACCTATCTCGTCGAGGGAAGAAAGTCTTGGTCTCCCTGAATACCTTTACTTATGGATTCTTAAAATCGAAAAATTGTATAATATCAGAAGACCGGACTCGAAGGCGCGCCTTGGGAAGAGTGTCCTACGGTGGGCCGTTGGCGGCTGGGGATGATGTCAGTTTCATAAAATACAAGGCATTCATGAAATATTTCCTTTGCAAAAAGTCAAATGCAATTTCATGGTGATTCATTTTCTTGTCGTGAAAGCTACGAGTAAGTTCCGCGCCGAGCCGGCGGCTCCCGTGCCCGCGGCCTCACGTTTACGGGATGCGACCTGCTCGCGCTATACAAGCGATAAATCCAGCCTCCGTCACCGTCGTAACCTCTCATGTCAACACACGGCTCTCGTCTTTTAATAAAGTGCGGAGCGGAGCGTGGCCACGTGGCGTGCACAGACACGCCACTACGAGTCAACACAGCACACATACACACTACGTACTTCAATAATAAAATGAAAAGGATAAACCGTCCGTATTTGTCTCCGGGTCGTTCAGTTGTGGTCGCGTCAGTCTCGATAGTACATCGATTACTATTTATATATCCACTGGCTTCGCCCGTGGCTCCGCCCGCGTGGAAATCAGTGTGTCCCAAAGTTCTTCCCGCGTAAATAACGACCCCGCGGGAATTCTTGGATAAAAAGTAGCCTATGTGTTGCTCCACAATTAATAAATTGATTATTTATAAATCGATTTAATTGAAAGAGAGAAAACCGATTATTGAGTATTCGACTTTTTCCACTCCAAGTCACATCCCTACTCACGCGAGCACCCCGCAGCCGCTTCCCCGCGTGCTTCTCATTCTATGCGTGATTTTTCGTTGCGGGTAATTTTGAATCTATGATATCTCCTA
>DWDX01004989.1:0-11012 GCA_018245675.1 Agara michaeli | reverse complement strand
CAACCCGGGATTTGAACCCAGGACCTCCCGATCGGCAGTCGCGCTAGCAACCGCCCGACCAACGAGGCAGTCAAAGTAACAAAGCAAAGAAATAATAATAATATGTTGAACAACAAATTGTACATACTCTCAACGGCATATGACGACACATTTACCTGCATGTTAATTACTAAATCCGTTCGTATACATATAAATGAAATGTTAGGTCCATCACATCACACAAAAATTTGTCCTAGATCGGAATCGACTCGACAACCCCCAGCTCAATAGTTTAATTAACCACTGAACTAACAGAACAGTCATGATAGCATAATCGTCAGAAATTATACATAACTGAACGTGGTGCTATATAGCTCTGGTAAACAACAAGGTGTTATTACATCACGTACTCCTTTGAGATTAATATGTTCATGAAAGTCAACAAACACACATTTTTACATATTCTTATCATCTCTCGTTTATGACCGCAATGAATGATATTAAGTATTAAATAGGACCTTTTTAAGCGCTTGCTTCAAGTTTTGAAAACACCCTTTTAATAAATGTTTTATGTAATGTGGTTTATTACATATAACAATGTGTACATAATTATGTACTCGTATGTATAAGTACATATATACAAGAGGTTTCTTCTGAGATTTTTTCCGGATCGCTATGACAGTAAGCCACTAAAGAAACGGCGGTACAACAGTGGCTGTTACTCTGATGTCGCAAGTTTCTATAGTTACGGTGACTATTTCCGGACAGGTGCTCCATTTGATTTATAATATATTATTGAACTCGAAGAAGCAACTCGCGTCCAACAGTTGAATAATACAATAATCGGGTCGTCGAAAATTAATAAAAGTCAACTTACCTAATGTCATCATCATCTGGATGATGATCTGGTGGTAGGTCAAGACGGAGGTCACCCAGCGCCCGCGCCGCGTGTCTTCTCCGCCTCTCGTACCATAGCCTTCTTTGTTCCCTCTCATTATCCCTCTGGACGCCGAAGAACGTTTGCGTTTCCCTCTTAAGATAATCCCTGACAGCAACTGTGTGTGCTCTTCGCAATCTGACGCCATCTTCCTGTGCAGGTTGTGGCACGGGGTCGGGAGGTGGTTGGGCGGGCGCCGATGGTGCGGACACCACTCGAGGGGGTGATGCTGGCGCAAGGGAAGGAGCTGATGCAGGTCCTGGTGAGCTCTGGCATGCCAGTTGCGGTGCCAGAAGACCCGCACTAGAGCGCCTGGAACAAACAAGAAGTGTTTTGTGAGGACAAACACACTGTTTTTTAAGGGAATTACCCTGAAATTATCGGGAAAGTCTACAGATTCAGATAGAACAAAATAAAATTGAAGTGACTTTAACAAAATAACGCGCATACTTAAAGGTTACACTCCAATAGTCAATGTACGTATAACTCAAAAAATACTCCTATTAACTAACATTTTTAAGCAATTAATAAAAAAATAATTTGTGATAATGACACAAACTAGATTGTTACTCTAAAAAACTAGTCCAAGCTAGTCGTGTGAGAAACCGTGGATACATAAAACTGAATATGTTAACGTTTAAGATGTTTTGCAAAAGTGCCCAATGTGTTTTCGCGTTTCAGCCGGCGTCGGAAAGAAGTCACACTTGCTTTGGGCGCAAGTGAGCAGAATTTTTTTTAAGTAAAACTTGTTCGAGTACACTAAAAGCTGCAATGCAAGGGCTACAAAAGCCCTCATTCAGAGTTACGAGTAGTATATCCATCAGTACACATGTGTTGTTCACAATTTATTGCCAAGTTAATATTCTATTTGTAGATGCTACTAAAGTTAAAGTAAAATGTACAGTAAAGTTTATCTTGTATCTTTTCTACTACATTTAATCTTTGTTACATTGTGAAGTGTAATTACAGAAAGCTAGAGAAGGAAGCAAGTGATTGGAGCTTGTTTATCTTGGAGCCTCGGCAGTTACATCCACACTGATTTCAGAGTAATTATTACAAAAGAAAACAATACTATATGCTCCTTAATATTTTCGCTCAAAATTGATCCAAACTAGTTTTGAATAACGAGTCCGAACGATAAACCTTAAGTAATACTATTGAATGTGTCCGAACACTTCGCAAACTAGTTAACATAAATATATGAGAACCTCCTCCTTTTTTTGAAGTCGGTTAATAAATAATAGAAACCAAAACCAAAACATATGCAATATAATCAAAAGCAACGAAAATATGTATATGCACAAAAACATGTTTATTTTAAGCAGTGGGAAGCGAGCGTCTCGAGGTGTCTATTCACATTTGAATCTCTCGTACTTTGAGCGCGAGTGCGGTGAATGATCAAAAGTAAAAGCTTATGGAATCAACTCGCTGTTGACGTTGTTTAATGGAAGGAAGAATCTGTTTTTACTTAGAAAACAGACTTTGGATCAAAAAGTACAAACAGAATACGTAATTCCGATGACGACTCGACTGCACGCTCGTGCTGAGTCGTATTTGTCTCGATCTCACAAATAACTTGTTGTAGGAAAAATGAATTTGCATCAAGTAAGAAAGCAACTGAACGCAAAAGATAAAGCCGGCATATTGTTAACTTCAGAAGCTGGATAGTTTAGTGTGGTCCAATATTTTTAAAATGACTAAATAACTGCTATTAATTTTTTTGATTTTTTCACGTTAAAAGTTACATTGCCACGCCACGCCAGAAAATCTAATTAGCAAATAGCGTGGCGTCTTAGGATAACCTCAGGATACTATTCGTATTCTTTATTAATATTTGGATTCAATTGAGTTTCAAATAGCATAAGATATCACCTAACATTAGGTAATTTTATAACTTTTAGTAATATTGATGCTAAAATTAAAAAATTAATTCAGAGAAAACTGTAACAAGGTGTATAATTTCTTATCAAGAACACCACCGACGTCGCATAGTATTACAATTGTAATATTTCGAACATCAATTCCATAATAAATAAATTTTCGATGTTCAAACTAGCTATTCAAATAAAACAATTGTAATTTGAGGTAATTTCGATTACGAAATGTTGAAATGTTCTGAACTGTATACGGTTGTCTGTTTATTAATTTAAGAACAATTGTCCATTAACAGGTATTGGTTTGTATCAAAGCATAAAAAATTTAACAAATTGGATATGGTACCCTATAGTCCGATAAGTAACGGGCACTTGTTGTTTGGAAAAGTTTTTACAGTAGTTAACTTACTAGTTCCTACAGCTCGGGAGCAAAATGCACAAGTATGGAATATCCTACCCAATACTATCCTATTTCACACCATACACTGAAATTAAAAGGTACATAATGTACATAGAGTTGACAGGTAGAAAATGTCATTAGGCATTAAGTCCGCCTATTGTAAAAATTAAACAATAAAAGGTAAATAAATAATATATAATGAAAATAAATACATATATACATGAGTATCACCTCAAATTCACTGAGCACAGGGAAATGGATTTTGTGTACGCTCCCTTCGAACGAATTTTCATATCGAACGGTTAATCTAACAAACTTCCGTAATGCAATCTTATCAAAATGTCATTTTGTGGATGTGGGGCAAACTTCCGAACTGTCAAAACATAATTCGCTTAGTGACGAGCTTCTAATAAGCATGCAACAACCGAACTCGTTCCAAAATCGTGTACCTAAGTATACAATGGCGAATTATGTCAAAAGTTACCTAACAATTTAGTGTTTGGCCCTCCAGCGTCTAATCGGGCCGATAGGAAGGTATTTATAAAAGTTTACGTAGCACACGGCAAAAGTACGGCGGAAACGACGTAATATTAGAAACTTTCTGTTGAGTAGCTACTTTTTGTGTTGTTTGGAAATGTAGAAATATTTATTTTCACTTTGCCCTCTTTTCAATTAATATGAAGACAAGACAAATTTATAATTCGAAATATGTAAAGCGTGGGGTAATTTAAGGTAGAATATTTTATGATAGTGACAACAAATCATAAGATTGTCAAGTCCCAAGATTTACAAATTATACGTTTACAATTGACTTATGCGTTCTGAATTTACCAAAAAAATTGAGATGGAACAGGAGAATGACAAAGAGTGCAAACGGAAATTCCTAAAGCGTAATTCCTAAAAGTAACACTAGGATTAATATTAGCGATATCTGTGTTAGTAGTGTAACGATAAATCAAACAGGATCTATTTGTAAGTTGTTAAAACATTGGAATACCTATTCATTTTCTTCAGATCATTTAGAGGATGTATAACGTCCACAGCTGGACATAGACTGCTTCTAAAATAGCCATAGCTCACCACCCTCTGCTTCATTACATCCAAAGATTGCCTGCAGCCCAAACTAAATCTTCGATTCTTCTATATTATAAGTGCATTATTTAATCCATAATTTAGATAGAGGTTTATGTACATCCAAAACCATTAATTTATCAATTTAAAATTTCAGTGTTCATACTAAATAACAACTGCGCTTCTATAGCATATTAGTACTCCAGGTAACTCTTAACGACTGTTAAGGAAGCCGCTTTACGTAAATAGTCGTGTGAAACTAAGTAGAAAGCCTCTTGTTTCAAAGCTATAGTTTATGAACGCATAGTGAACATTAACGTTAAATGTATGATTAATAGAGAGAAAAAAAATCTTATTTTAAAATAGGCTTGCAACTGACTACACGATTACTATTGACTACGATTGCATTGGCATAAACTTATCTGCATCGTCGCGGACTTCGCTGTATGTCTGTCCATTAATGCTTTTAAACTTCGACAACAGTAATGAAGTATTAAATAATTCTAACTATGGTAGATCTTTATTAGACAGGTCCTTATTTGGGTTAACTAACAGTACGAGTATCACAACAAGTCTTAACTAAAAAACAATATTAGTGGAGTAATGTTGGGCCGTGAAACAACACCGTTAACCACAATTTACTTATGAACACTGAGAGTGGAACAGCAATAATTTTAATAAGCAGTGACATGACATAGTTTCTTCATGCCTGATCTGGCGAAACAGTTGTGACGAAAACAGCGCAGGACTCAAACACCGTTAATCCTTATGACTTATTTGATAAATATTACACATTCAGTGTGATTTAAGGTTCAGTCTCTAGGAATGCGATCGCAGTGTATTAAGGCGAATGGGAGCAGGTGCGTCGAGCGACGTAGTAATTTGCACGCAGAGGCAAACGATTTACGTAAATCAGGATTAGTGACACCAGACACGTCGATTTATATCGGCTGTGCCTGTTTAGGCAATCGTAGTACTCACTTTTCTTTAGCTAAATCCTTGAACTTCTATTATATTCAGATCTAATATAAGACGAACTGTTTAATTTACTTGAAATAACTCAATCAATATCTTTTTAATAGCTTACTCTCCTTCGATATTTCGTTATAATAATATATGTAGATACTATCGGAAATACTGGACAGGAAATATGCCATTCGATACAGTGCGTCATAATTCTGACACACGAGGCGCTTTTAATTATAGATTAGCGAGCTGATCTAATCTGTAATTAACAGATGTTCCGGACATAAACAACCCTCTGACACGGAGTTTAATCATAAATTCTCATTCATTGCTATTCCTGATAGCTAAATAAAATGAAATGTGTGGTGATATTGGTGTTTGCTTACCAATCCCTATAGGCGAAACACCAAAGTAGCAGTTTATATTACAGGTACCAGCTTTTGCCTGCAGTTTGGTCGCGCGGAATTCAAACTTATTTAACGTAACTTAATCTGTGATTTCAAAATAATGCTCTTTAATAAAAATAAGATTATTTAAATTATATTAATAACTGTATCTCTCTTGATATTGATTCAAAAATAATTAACCGACTTCAAAAGAAGGAGGAGGTACTCAATTCTTCTATATATATATTTTTTTATGTTTGTTACCTCATAATAACATGGCTAATCCAAATAGAGTTTAAACTAAAAGGATATGAGACGACAGATACGACAGAGCGATGTCTTTCATAAATATTCCTTATTGTGTCGTAAAGCGCCTTCTGAATAGCAGATTAAGCTTTCGTTAAGGTACGTAACCTTCGCGTATATGCGCATTGGGACTGCGAGCTTAGCTGAGGGATGTCAATCCAAGTGTGATATAAAAATTAAAAAACTTTACAATACCAAAACTTTACTCCAACAACGACGGTTTCTCACAAAGTAAGGGAAGTCCGGTTGGGAATGAGTGATAGTGAATTCGATGTTTTTGTTGGTGTACATATTTTACAGGACAGCGACAGAAGGAAGGTTACTTTTCTCAATTTAAGTATTGGAGTGTTTCTATGTGTATATGTAAATATACATTCTTCTGTTTCTTTGTTCTTTCAATGCTGAGGATCGCGTCAACATAAAAGTCTCTGCCTCTTGTTCTGATTTTAGGTGGCGTGGACTGCTAGATACAGACTCCCCCCATTGCCATTAATATAGCTAGTTAACATAGCTCTTAGCAGCTTGATGGAATTTTAATATAAAGCGTCATTATATTCGTTGTTACAGGACGACGGACGCAAGCTTCATTAAAATTTCGCGACATTGTGAATCAATTACTGTTCATTAATAGTTATTCTCTTTTAAGTTGTTATTTTTAACACAATCGGTTTTCAACAGATCTTTTACAATTCGTTGTTTTTAAAAATACGGTGTATAATTTTTTCAACAGTTAATAAAACTTGTAATATACATGCAAAATTATACACCATCCTACTTTTAGCTTGACTTTTAACTTACCGGTTGTTGCAAAGTTGTGTTGTAAATTTATTACTATCTATGACAGTAGCACATAGATTTTAATAACATTAATTACTTAGCTGGTATAAAAATTATCCTAAATAAATGTTACACAAAAAAATTCTTGACAACCCTACTACGAGTATATCTGCGACATTATAAACATCAAAGATGTTTCTAAGACAAGGTTCATAGCAAAGCTTAAGAAAAACACATTCTTAACACATTATTAATGTTTTTGTGTAGAAGTCTTTATCGTGTTGGACGAATAAGAGAATAGTTTGTACTTTCATAAGAATTCAAAATAAACATTTATTACACTCTGTATTATAAGAAGTTAGGAGAATTTATTTTGGTCGATGTTATTTTTAAGATATTTCTTATTTATTTGACCGTTGAACCTGAATACACCGAACGAATATAACTGGATACTGAATGAGTATGTGTAAGATAAGGTATCCGATTCAATGTTTCTATTACGCAATTAATTACAGTTTCTATACAAGTAGGAATTTAACGAAAAGCCTACGACGCACAGAATATTTTCTTCACCTCTGTTAATCAACTTACAACAATTTTCAAACAGGTTAACTAGTTGTTTAATTGAAAGCCATGAAATTAATATTTTGTTTTTTTTGCTACTGATAAAGATGTCACCGACATATATATATGTTTATTTTATTAACTACCCTCTATTTACGTTTGGTGAAGTATTTTATTGAATGTCAGTAAGTAATAAAATAGCTTTTCTGCGAGAAACATACAGTAGACAATTTTGTATTTAAAATGTACATTCATTATGTGGAACAAAAACTTCAATTATTATTAGTATACCATCACGCCAGGTCCCTAATGGGGTAGGCCGAAAGCACCGAGTGCTAAATATCTCTGTCCTTACAAAACTGACGTGCTTCGTCTACGCTCATCACTCTGGACATGCATACACGCATGAATACAAAATTTCAATTAGTTAAGTACCAAAAAACAATATTCGACAACAAAGCCCTTACCTATTGTTCCTTTTACGTACATTATGTACATTTTAATAACGAACATTTCAAATTTGGGCATACAATTTGGGAGCTTGTTTCAAATTTTCCACGTTACATCAGAATTTTGTTTGGAAAAAATATCAAATAGAAGAGAACAAAACTAATTTATTTGAAAAATTCTCTCCGAATCGTTTCATTTTTAACTCAACAAAGAAATTATCTCCCCAGCGACTAACCCCAGCACCAAACTGATTGCTATTCTCGACTCCGTACCAATGTCAGCGAACGGTATTGCGACCGTAACACTGTTTTTAGACTTTCTTTTAAATTTTAACGTAATCCTTAAATAGGCTCCGCGAGAATTCATTCCCTTATTTTGAAAAACAAAGGAAATGAAAGGAAAATTTATTACCTCTGTTAACAGAGATTTTAATTGAACCGAAGCGTGTATTTCAGATATCCTGGAAAAAGTAATTCGAATAGAACGAAATAAAGTGTAGGTACTCAATGTTCTGATCTATGTATTTACGTACGCGAATAGAAAGCTGTTGAAATTGGATAACTTTAGTTGATGAAAACGCGAATAAAGTTAATAAAAATACTAATAAAGCTAATAAAAATTCTGGCAATCTATTCTGGTGTGTTTATTTCACTTGTTAAAGCATGTTGTATTACTTACTTGACTTATTGCAGTCGGTAGATACTAAGTGGACAGGAACGGCCGACTACGACCGCTGCTTTTTAGTTTCAAATGAAAATGTTTTATGTAGTTTAATTTGACAGTTCTTTAACAGCAGGGTATTATTATTTAGTGTTTTATTAGGCGGTGCTTAAAATTACGAAATGAGAGTGTTCTTGTGAAGTAGAAATAATATTTATGGTTTTAGGATGATAAAATTTACAACGTACACAGTCAATTTAATCAAACTTGTAAATTATTCCAATTCATCTTATAAACCGGTATAAAATTGGTCCAATTTGTCTTATAATCTGCGGGGTTCCAGAGTAATCCTATTCTAAATGCATAGCCCATGTCGATATTGGGAATTCTTTTTCTAACAGATAGAAAAGTCAATCTTGTTATTTCACGCCAGAATTATTCCCGGCACTCCTCCGGTTCTGTTGATTTCGCTTATAGAAAAATACGTTTATTTCAATATATTTTTTGTCTCGATGTATTTTGTTCATATTAATAATTTGATGATACAAGTATTTTTATGGGACTGTGATTCCTTATCGCGTCTTACAGCTCTTCGTGGCGGAGGAGATATAGTCAGAAAAAACGTAACATGACCTTGACAGCCTCACTTTGATATAATTGCTATGTAACTGTACTTGTAGTTGTATATGTTACAACAAGTACAACATGCCTCTAACCACTGAACCATCAGGCAATTCAGCGCAATTTTATTGATGTTTTGAGCCATATTTTAAGGAAAAAACCTTTAAAACAAGAACTAACTTCGTAATAATAATAACATTAGATGCAAATTCCAAATAACTTTGAAACACGGAGTCCAATTAAATAAATAAAAGGTGTTTGAATGTTTACTGAATATAGTTTAATATAATCATATTTACAATCTGTCATTTGTAACAAAATTCTAGACTAGAATAGTATCCAAGCAAATAACTACGTCACTTATATATCAGAATGCCTATATTTAACGTAACCATCACTACCTATATCAAGACGCCTACCTTCGCGTTAAGTCTTGCTGGCATATAAAGTAAATTAACTTCTCATAAAAGCCTACATAGCATGAGAGGTACTACTCTAGCAATTACCCATACAAATATGCTTTAGAAAGGAGATAAGTGAAATTACATAGATCATCGTAAAATCGTTACTGCAACAATGGAATAAACCGAATAACCGATATTTTAAATTAAGAACCCCGTTTCTGTATGCCGATGAAAGAACCGGTAATGTGCTTGCTAAAAATAACTAACCTAATTGTATTCAGTATTCGTAGGTTTTGTATAGACTAGAAGCAATATTACTTTATTGTTACTGATCTTGTTTAGATCTATTTCTTTTCAGTTTACTCCAACCACTTGAAAGGTACTTAAAATTCTCCTCCTCTGAATAGCGTGCGACTAGGTAATAAAATAAAAAGCATTACTTATCTCCGCCATCTTTGCCCTAACGGAAAACCACGTAGCTACTTTAATCCTTCATAGAAAATTCAGAAATTTGCAGTGTAAAAAGTTAAATTTTCGTAGAACTTTTATAAACATATACCTACATACAATATTTTCAAACATTAGTAGTAGTAAAATATATCTATAATTAACATTGCTGGTTATAGTCAGTAATACTTTCAATTAATTTAAGTAAGCCTTCTATTGTACAATTAAAAATTAATGTTTTGGAACTATTTTGTCAATATAGCGTTTATTTATACATGTGCATATCTAAAAATTTACTTCGAGTAGGTGCTTACTTAACGCGCCTACCAGAATACTTTTTCCGTCGGTATTGCCTACAATGGGACAAACTGATTAAATCTCACCACGGTTCTTAACCACGAGGAGAGAGATAAAAGAGATAGACATGTATCCCACGTGGTATTAAGACCCAACCACGCGCGAAGTCAAAGCAAAAAGTGTGAAACTAACCTAGCATTATAAAAGCTTATAGTGTATAGTAGAAGCGAAAATATGCGCTAGCGTGCAAAGAGGCAATATAATTGATAGCCGCGCTTATCAATGCCATCATTTCCGTAACGGAAAACGGGGTAGATATCATTTAGCTAACAGTTTTAACTGCCACCGTTGAAACTTTGTAGCGGCGAACACATTTCATGATTGGATTTACAAGCTACGTAGTTAGTCGTATATGCACGTCCTTGAGACTGTCTGCCATATTTCTCCGCAAAGTTTTCGTAGTCGCGATATAGAAACGAGACAGGAATTAAAGCGTACGGAATGTAGTGGAAGTTTTATAATAAATTCATGTCTCCGTGTTATCGCATTTTAAAAATTTGCTAAGAGAATTATTGTAATTATTGGGTTAGCATCCAAAACATACTTGTGTATTACTCGTAATCATTGATCATAATATCAATTATTTAAAACAGTCGGCAAACCTGCAGAGCACATAGTCCATGAGAAAATAACTGAAATGTCCTGTAAAGTTCATCAAATGTTACATCCGTCATTGTTTTACAATTACCAAAGGCGTAAGTGATAGCCTAGCCTAGCCAAGCAGTGATAGCCTAGTGGTTTGAAATTCGGCCTCCCACTCCGGGGGGTCTGGGTTCGATCCTGGCACGCACCTCTAATTTATTACGTGCGTTT
>DWDX01004988.1:0-11012 GCA_018245675.1 Agara michaeli | reverse complement strand
ATGTCCATGGGCGGGAGCGGTCACTCGTGACTGCTGCCAGCTCGTTCGCTACTCTCATACAATAAAAAAAAAAAAAATCCTAGGAAATTAAAATGCTGCCCAAAGTCACTATTCCACGCGGACGAAGTCGCAGGCAAATGCTAGTTTGTTATATAACGGACAATTTACACAACACCGTTAGTGTAGATAATACTTGAAGGTTGTATTCACGACTATTTGAGTCGTTTACATTACTCACAGTAGCTAAGACTTCTTCGTACGAGGCGGGGTTGACTGGCGACACGGAGACCGCCTCGCGGTGGATCGCTGTGCTGGGCATGTCAGCGCATCACGGGTTGTCTGCAAACAAATATATATTGAAAATCATTCCAACACTAAGCACGTGTCTTTTAGAAAACAATCGTAAAATCCAGCCATACTTATAATAATCGAAAGAAGTATTTGTTTGTGCTTTTCATAACGTTGTCGTCAAACAATAAAGTAATATACATAGATATAAACATGAGTAGTGTGTTAGCCAAGTTCGAAAACGGCCAATGATCCTAATACACGAGAGCATTATTATTAAACTTTATATCCAACCAAATGGTATTTAGTGTAAAACAGAATAGCTCACAAAGTTTGTTTAACTTTACTTTTGTATCAAATATACCCTTGAAGTTTAGAACTTGGCCTTCTTATCAGATTTGTTTTCGGTTGGATTTGTAATTTTATAGAGGTATCAAGCGCAGTTGACGACGCTTACTGAATGACCTATTTTAATAAAAATAGAACGCGTGTAAATGTACTGTTGTTACCGATATTAAATGAGACATAGAAATAAAGAAATTTCCTTTATTTTAATGGTGGTATTCAAGGCTTACGACTGAGTTCGAGTGAAACTATTATAACATACTAATCGTCTAAAATGACGTCCAAAGATTGTAACAAAAGTATTCTAATCCAGAAGGCTACCGTGGCAGGCCTAGAGCATACACCACCACACTGTGCCGACGCGGTTTTTCATGTTATCGCGTTATCATATTACAAGCTTACCTAGAGCGAGATGAACCTAATAATAACAACAGGAGCTTAATACAGTAGCTCGTTTCTTTGCTCCTAGAAATATGATACCGGCGCATACAACCTCGTAGCAATTTCCGCTATCTTATGTACACAATATTACATTGAAGTGATGTGCTCGTTTAAGTTTCTATTGGCCCAGTGGTTGGAGACTCTCCTAACCGGATTCCGTGTGTTTGATTCCCATCCAGGACAAACGTTTGTGTGATGATGTACCTGATTTGAAATCAGATAGCCGTCTATGGAATTGTAACAATTAGTAAATGGAAGAATGTTTTTTCAACAATTATTTCTTCCAAATTTTTCAAAAACTATTCAAATTATGGCTGTATATATTTTTCAATCGTTAAGCCAACATCAAGGGTAAAACAGTTCTGTATTAAAATTTCAATTGAAACCCAGTTGAAGCATTTATAACATCGTAGGCCATTAATTTAATTTAAATTGATTATAATGCTTCACAGTGAGCGCAGCATGACTCCACTCAATTAAACGTAATAACAGTACAGGTGAGGTTACCGAGATCTATTATTGTCATCACTCATACACCGACCCAGCGCCTGATCGGACGAAACAAAGGCTTACGCGGGCGCGCAGACTTCAATATCTATATAAGCGATTCTAATTCTTAAAGGAACTCGTGTATTTCTATGACTGCGTCATTTAAAGACAATGATGCGGTAATGGAATCAAACTTCATTTGTTATTGCTATTGATGTTGCTTATTTCGTATCTATAAAGCGAAGTATTTTTTCATGATCATAATCATTTCAGCCCACCTAGAACACTGATGGACATCGGCATCTCCAAATACAATAAAAATGATATCTTGTATCTACATCACATATCGCCTGAGTTATGGTAACCCAAATGTACAACGTAGACAGCTGATAAACTACATACATACACATTTAAATACATACCTATACATTGTACACCCAAATAAAAATTCACGGTCATCATACAAATATTTATCCCACAACATTTCCCTCAGCAGCCACGTTTACTAAGCAAATTAGCCGGCTGCCAGCTAAAAAACACACAACTAAAATTTCTGAGCTTTTTGAACTATACCCTTAATGACTTGGTCGGGCCGCAGAAAGCCGACCCAATCAAAGAAGAATGTTTATCTTGAAATAGCTTACAATTTATTACATACTAATACAATAATATATTTTTGGAAAATAGCTACGTACATAATATCTAGCAACCCTACCAAGTGTGACAGCGCGGCGTCGAGGTGTCGACTGTACAAACACGGATTTCCATATCGGATGAGACCATGACTCACCTGTAGTGACACCTCTTTAATAAGTACACGTATAAAATTAAACAAATAACGAACATAAACGACACAATCTTATTAACATAATAATAAAATAATGTATTTATGTAAGCAAATGGAACCCAATCAATATGCTGAAAAGTATTAATAACAACGCAGACTGACTAAGAAAATATATTATTTTCGTTAGGAAGAAAAAACACATTATGTAATATTCGGCAACATAAAAATTCAAAAATATCACAATATCTACCTTTCGGACTAGCGTTGCCATTAGTAATTTTGTGTTTTCTTTTATTTCAGGACGAGAAACCTTTGGAACGCTTTATATGGGCGACCGCTAGTTTCTACAGTACCACTCGGGAAAAGGACGCGCACAATAGAAATTATCAAATTAAAAGTAACAGCAGAAATACATCTAAGCCCCATAATCATCTCATGAGAATATGCAAGAATACTAGACATGTCAGTTGCATATTATAATAATCCCCTTGATATATCCCATGGCTATATAACTATTTCATAGAAATAGCTAATTCGATCGTTAGCAACAACTCATTTCCGAGAAGCGATTATTTTGTAACAACGACGGATGTAGTGACTTGAGAATGACATTAAGAGATCTATAGGACGGAAGGCTATTTCTGTGTATCTATCTAGTATATAATACATATTTTAACAATAACATATTTATATATACGAAATATACATACATATACGAAATTGTTACCTGAGTTCTATTATTCCAAGTTGCCTTAGTTGCCAGGTCTATATTGTGATATAGTGACAAGTTTGAAGAACATTTTGAGGACACTAAATACTAATCCTTTCACGGATAGTATCGTTATGTGTCCATGTAATGACATAACAATTATATTTACGAACGAATTCGAGACGACTAGGCGTTAAATAGCTTTTATTAAAATTTTATAAAAAAATATTTTATAAAACTAATTAAAATTAGTATCAAGATTTATTAATTTTTCATCTTATATTTTGTTGTTCAATAAATGATCCAATGTATACGAAAATAACTAAATGAGGTCTTAGTACCATTTATGGATATCGGCCTGATCTCAAGTGCCTGTCATAATTTAATGACATGTTTCACTTATATTGCATTGCTAACTACTGAGGCATTATCATTTTATATTCCACCTAGATTAGGATACATGCAATATATTTAAGTAGTTGCCAAATAACTAATTATAAATACATTATAATTCTTCTATTCCAAGATCAACAATATTTTCTTTAATGTAAAATTGAAATCCTACGTTTAAGGTTTAATATATTTGCAGCGACGTCATAATCCTAGTTAGTATGCTTCAAATCGGATTAAAATGTCAAGGTCGAACATTAACAAATATTTACATAGAAAATTAAACAAAAACTAGAAATAATATGACAAAGCGCCTTCAAAAGCATATTATCATACATAATGTACGCATTCGATCATATAGGAATGCGGTTCTGCATATTTACGGGTGAAGCAAATTTTACTAACATGGATGGATGGATGGATGGATGGATGGAATAGATGACAGTTTCAACCTCAATTTCCGACCATAACTGATAGACACGTCAAAATGTAAGGAAAATTACTAAAAGTAAGCAACTAATGTAGAAAATAGACCAAATAGTTCTGACATTGACTGACGTTGGGGGCTGAATTATTTGAAAGTGACGAATATAGAATAACCATATCAGGTCTGTAACGATAGTACACCCATTCGGTACTCCCTGCCTACCCCTTTAGTCACCTAGTGTTACGGGACATTAAAAATTAATAACTACATTTCTCTTCTATGTTTTCTATGGTAATGCATGAATATAGTCATAATTTGTCTAACCTGTACGAACGTGATAATATTCTGTCACCGGTAATTTTACTAAAACCAGATAGGCGCACCTAAGAATCCTTCGAACCGGTATGGCGGACAAACAACACGCCACATCATGTCGTTGCAAACTTTAAGAATTTCTAAATTTAGATCGCGTAAAAACATTTAAAAATATTCTGTTTCCATATGATTGTTTATAAAGGCGTGTCGAGAATTCGTTTTCGTTCTTATAACGAAAGTCGTGTAATAGTGGCTTTAGATTATTACTTATCTTGAACGAAAATATGAATATAGAAGAAACGCGTCAGAATCGTAAGGATTGAGATATTTGCCTACCCCGTGAGGAACCTGGCGTGATGGTATAATAATAATTGTCCTAACTACATAATAGTCTTAACATGCGATTTAATTATGTTTCTCATTAGGTTGCGAGTAGTTTAGAATTAAATAAGCTTTAGCGCCGATATTAGATTATTGCTCATTTTTGCAACGCCCACTCGTGTCGCATCCTCTTTCATTAACGCCATTGCTACATGATGCCTTCGCGTCGCCTGAAGGCTCAGAACACTTAATTAACGTAAAATTAAACAAGCCAAGTACCACAGGATTGTAGATTATTATTTAATGTTAACATTAAAAATGGACATTCCAGTGAATTGGTCAGTTGTTTTGGTAAACTAATACTAAAAACCACCCTATTGTTATATAATAGTGTTTGTAAAATGAATTGCTTGGTATTAAAGCCGGAAAGTAATTTTGTCCAAAACGAAATCGCAATAGATTTTCGTACACAAGCCCGCCGATGCGATATTTTCCGCAGTCTTTATGACAACAAGCAATTTTCTTTAAGTATTGCTTATTTATTGTGTAGGCATACATTGTCTTTATTGCTATTTTGTATTTTCACTTATTATTCTAAATATAGAAACCGTTGCGGTAAATCAGTTTCATGGAGGCCATCGAAGTATCTCAGACGTATAAGCATATGAAGTATCCTATTAAACGTCATATTTGTTGCATTAGCCCCTTAATATACTACAATAACTGTGTCAATAATCACATACAAAACCTTATAAATTTGTTAGCGGAGAAACCACGAACAACCTTCCCATACAAGACCTCAGAACCAATGACTCAATAGTCACTTGACCTCCCTCACATCAAGAATGGAAACTTGCAGACGCACAAATACTTTCTTCAATTTATAATTGTATCTTTGCATTTAATATAAGAAATACAGTCTTAAAACCGGATGATAAGGTTCACTTTAAGATTTTTATTGGTACTCGAAGATATCTTTCGAACGTAGAATTTCTGATTTTGGAAGCGCTTCGAATAATAAATGCTTCAAATTAGGTACATGTTTTCAAGTGCATTGAAGGGCTAGCGATTATAATTCTACAACTCACTCTAAAGATCCGGAGTTCAACATCTTACTCTCACCATAAATTTGACGAAGTAATAAGCGATATTTTCTATTAAATATCTCCCGCTCGAAAATACCATGAAGTAGCCTAAAGTCTCCATAATCTCCTGTAATTCATATGAAGTGTGCCAATCCGCACTTACTCTGTATGGTATACTACCGACCTACCCAGGAGAGAAGACTCGTGCCTTACAGCAGAATAAATAGCATTAATAAAAATGAGAGAATGAAAATTTGTGTTAAAAGTATCTTATGAAAATAGCATCTCTACATTTTGTATACATTAAACCTCGCAAGTGTAAAATGTGAAATTAATTTTGTGTCCCCTGTGGTATTTCCGGAGCGCTAAAATGGTGTTACTCGAGAAAGGCGTAAAAGAACAACGAGAGAACCGGTAACGCAATGGCTCTTTTGTAGTTAATGGCATTCGCGGATGACGGTGACCACTTAACTTCGACCATTCATTAGATTTTACGTTGATAAAGTAACGTTTACTACTAAAACTGTGTTTTATTTTAATTCGCTCATATCTACATTCTCGTTATGGTCTATTAAAATTGCAGAAAAATTTAAACATAGTAAGTAATACTTGTATATGCAAACGGGCCGGCTGTCCACCTGCAATGAAATGGAATTTCTATAGACATTCACAAAAACTCTATTTTATATCACTACATTTACATATTTTTATCTTTATTTATATTTAAAGTACTTTTGTCACTTTGTGTCTGTGCCACTCCCTTTCACAACTAGTAGACAATATTATACAAAAAGCTCAATAGAACCTCTACTTTATATTTAAAATTTTCTTATCTTTTTACTTAATCTATAAAGATGTTTAAGCTCAAGCTCAAAAGACATGAGATCGTTTAAACTTATTCCCTCTGCGCTATGACGTGTGATTTTCAAAAATAATTTATAGCAAAGTGGATTCAACTCTCAGTGGTAATATTAGTTATTAATCTGGAAACATCTCGCCATCAGCTTCACTTTTATTTTTGGCAGCCTTTAAATTCACTAGTTGTATTATCTCAAGTTTAAACCGTAACACAAAAACTCTGGTATATAATTATTATTCGGAATCAGGCTCTTCAAGTTGTTATTTGTATTTGTAAACCGATATTATGATTAATAAAATAATTTGATAATGTAAATAGATAACAATGATACATCGGTATGTCACTCTACATTTGAATAACACGTCCAATATATTGTACGTAGTTACTTTCGTAGCCAATAACAGCTTATCAAGATATCGAGCAACGAGGCGACAATCAATCAATAGATATTTTAACAGGTCTATTATACAAGTGAGCATATCGTTGTCTATTACAAAACCGTTTTGTAATCAGTCGAAGAATGTTAAGGTGTAACTTTAAGATCGTCGGTCCAGACATGCTCCTATTACGACTGGTTTTCATTCTCACCGTGGCCCGCGTGGGTGTACCCCCAGAGAAGCCTGACGCAACGCACTAAACTTATTGGTGGCAAAGCCTTAATATAACTCTTGTTATTCTATACAGATCTATCGATAAATCATTTTGAATTTATACAATGATACATTTAAAGTTACACATAGAATTAATTATGTCGATCATCGATAGAACGTGTACGGTAGAACCCGATATGTGTACTCCCATAAACATAAGTCGCCTATAACCGTAAAACTTGTATTTCATTTATGACCCAATGGAGTTCAAACTTCCGAGGGCATCTGATCCCTTTTAGTCGCGCGTCTTACCCCAGTACCTTTTCCTTCGATTTCACAAGAAAAAAAACCTAACATATCGTTTTTCAAATTGATTTGCGTGGGAAATTCACCAAAGTCAATCTGTCGCAACAAAACAAAGAATTATTCACTCTCCGGTATCCTCCTGAGAAATGTACGCAACAATAAATGTACGAGCCGGCAACAAATTGACCGTGAAGGCTGCAGTAGTGTGAATTTAGTAACCATTTCATACTTAAAACAAGCAAACATTGAAACTAATCGTTGAAGGTAACATTTGTTATCAATAATAAAATTTTATTTACAGAGCGCGATACACAAATCTTTCAAATTATTATTCACAAATATGTATGTATATTTGATATTAATTAAAATATACATTATCACAAGTCTGTTAAGTAATGGAATGACCAAGAAAGAATATTATAAAGTACAAAATTTTCAAATATACCTCTGACACATATATAATACATATATAAATACGAATAGAGAATTATTAAATAATGTTACTCAAAAGAGAACAGAAATAATCGAAATAGCATAGAACATTTGTTGTGATTCCGAGTACGATATCATAGACTTCTTACAGGACTATGATAGCTGCATAAGCGAATATTAACTATTGTATCGATATAAACGTGCTTCGAATGCGATATATGTATTTCTCTAGAACTCTTCAAGCGCAGTTTTTAGTACGGATTTAAAAACGTGGTCCCACTATGTCGTGTTCGTATAGCTGAAACGCGTTCTGTTGTGATACATACATACGTAGATTACAAACGTCAGAAGCTTAGTCACTTTTACAGCCCATTTACGTGTCGCCGTGATTGCAGGGCGTGAAAATCTCATCGTATCTATAATTCGTAATGTCCGAATTGTAATGTATCTTTGTCCACTAAATTGCAATCTGTATGCTAGCTTCAAAATTTGACAATAAATCGTAAACCACACTTTCATTATGTATGCTGGCCAAACGATTGTAAGTGCCCAATCTGTTTTCGAAATCTTGCCAAACTCGTCGATATCAGATTCCGGTTCTATAAATAATTCATGAGTCTTCGATCGCACAATAGGGTTTGTGGAATCAATATTTATGGCCTTCATTATGAAAAAAATGGCGCACCGAAGCGGGATGCTCTAGGAAATCGAACTCTTCAGCTTGCACCAAATTAAGCGTTTTGTATTTCAATACCTGTTTTGAAGACGATCGAGTACGCTTTACAAATAATAAACAGAGAGATACGTCTTCCTCTTTTTGAATCTCGAGCTTGCTATCATATGCCCGGCACTTGGACACAAAATATTACAATATATACCCTCTAATAATAATGACGACCGAAACAGAGCACGCAATATTTTTCAGCCTCATATTCTAATTTAGTCAACATCTTTACATTATTGTGCGGGTCATTTCTCTTAATTAAAACCAATTGACATGATCGTAACTTTTTTGTATGCCTAAAGAAAAGTATAAATAATATAACTATTGAAAACGCAATCGTTAATACATCTTATTTTCTTCAATACATTACAAAAAAATTCATTGTGATTGTCCGATTAATTCCAATTGTAAATTAGACAATACTTGCACATAGTTTTTATTACGATTAGAATGTTTTAACAATAAATAAAAAAGTTCTACAATTGCAACTCCAAACGAGAACTTTTTTCTGAGCGTTTCGGTCCCCTGTTTGTTTTGTTCAATCAATCAATTGCTCGTAACATCAACATCACGACTCTATTGTGAGCGGATCATTACACCTGTTTACGACCACACAGGCTTAATGACAAATAGCGCACGCTGGCACGCCAACTACATTGTATAACTAGATCGTTTGATTAAAGCGCATTAAAATAACATTGTGCTGTTCAACGTGAGCATAATAAATCTATTGTTGCTATAATGTTGATAGCGATGGATTTACGTCGATTTTATAGTAAGCAGGATCATATTTTGTGTCTACGTTCCGCATTAACAATGTTAGATGTCAACTTTACGAGATTTAAATAAATATTAAGGCGCTTCACACGTAGTCCATACGATTGCGTGCATATAAATTTGGCTTTGTGTAAACTGAAGAAGGTACATTTTTCATGAACATTATTTGCTAGATAGTAAACAGAATAGCAGTTCTTGTAGCAATATATAAACAGTGTACTACTGTACTATGTTTAAACACATCGTCAGTAACCGTACAAAGGTACCAGATTCCTGTAACAATCTAGGTTAGCTCGCTGGAGATCTGTCTTGGTTTATAACAAAAGTGCTGGGCTTATACATGGTATCATGTTCAATAAAGAAACAAGATAAGAATTGGTGATAATAATACGGAGAAATGACAATTGGCATTGGTATCAATTTTAGACTGTGGTATTCAAACTTAGCTCAAGTTCGCAAAAAATCACGTCTCTTAAAGACTTGGGAAATAATGAAACAAGAATGAACGAAGGAAGCTGTTCCGGTAACATTAAGAAGTAGTATCATTCTGTACGATTCCTTTTCTAACATTCTAAATTTTTCGTAAAGAAAAAACTATATTTTTGTATTACAGAAATTAAATTACATACAATATGATCAGCCGCGCCCGCGATGATGCAACAGGTCCAAATGTCAGCGGACCCTTCACTCAGCCCTACACGTATTGTTTCCAATTACAATGAAATACGTTTGTTTACAAATTGCACAAATTACACCTAAAAAACCAAAAAATAAACGTCCCAAAAATACGAAAGAGCAAGAAATTCAATCGGAAGTTGTAGTAAATGAAATAAAAAATAATATAACAAAGACTAGCAATATAAATATAACTAAAATACAGGAAACACAGCAAACTTTATCAAATTCAAAAATAATAATTAAAAATGAAGCTTTACAAAAAGTCATAATTTTAGCAGACCAACAAGGACGAAACGTTAGGAATACACTACAAAAACTGCTCGGTGATAAATATCTTGTGCAGTGTTTCTGGAAACCGAATGCGTCAATGCCGGAACTTTTAACCTCTTATAAAAACGATTTAACGGCCCTAGGTAAAAACGATTATATTATTGTAATAGGTGGTACCAATGACACTAACCCTTTTAAATTCCAAATAAGTGTAAATAAATGGCTACAAGACCAGTGCCATACAAATATAATATTCTGCGAGGTACCGTACAATAAATCATTAAACGAACAAAAGTTAAACTATGATTTAAGATTTGCTTGTACAAATCATAATAACACATATTATTTAGACTTAGAGTACAGACAATACATACCCAGAGGATTTAGCTACTCTTTAAACTTATGTCGGCTAGTACTAAGGCAAATATTACATATAAATTATAAAACACAGTTTCTAAATTTTAAAAATAAAACTAATAACAACGTTATTTGTGTCAACAAAACTGACAGCTATACTCAAACCTATATGTCATCATTATGTACTAACCCCTCTGTAATGTGCGATAAGGATACACAAACCGAGCAAACACAGTGCGACAATGTAGGAAATAATTTTTTTCGCGTATAATGCAATTAATATCTTACATCAAAATATAAACGGTCTAATAACAAAAGCGGATGAATTAACGGTATGTCTTGATGATCTCTCCCAGAAAAAAATATTTATTGACGTTCTTTGTATTACTGAACACAATATGATAGTTACTGATATAAATTGT
>DWDX01004987.1:0-11014 GCA_018245675.1 Agara michaeli | reverse complement strand
GAAGGAAAACATCGTGATGAAACCTGCACACCTTAGAGACGTTATAAATTATATAATATTTTCTGAGGTGTGTGAAGTCTACCGATCCGCACTTGGCCAGCGTGGTAGACTATCGCCTAAATCCCTCTCACCATGAGAGGAGACCCGGTCCAGAAGCGGACCAACAAAAGGGTCGAAAAAAAAAATTGCGTACCAAAAAAACCAAATTATAACAATAATTTATGAAAAACATTAACATAAGAAAAACAAAGCTTACGTTAGATGAACATCTATAAATACTTATTCAATTTCAATAAATTATTTTGTCGTTTTTGAAATTGTAAGAAGTGCTAATCTAAGAAGTGTAAATCCAAGTCGCAACGCCGCCTCCACAAATATGACTTTAGTATATCCTCGTCCACTTTTCTTATTTCCGAGCGAGAGAAGCTGCTACGCCCCGACGGCCGGCCATTACAGTCTCGGCCCCATTTCCTTCATACTAGACTGATGTTGTACATTATGAACATTGTACCTAGTCACTATAAGTAGACTACTTTCTTTGTCAGAAAAACTGCCGGAAACAAATAAACATATGTAGCTACAGAACTTCTCCCCGCAAACGGAAGAACGACACTAATCACCGAAAAGATGTTTGAAGCGCTGGAAATATTTGTGAGATCGTAATCTTTGTCTGTTTCTATTGATGTATATGTTTTTTCAATTGTTTACACTTTACTCTTGTTTATATTAAATATTGCAACACGTAGTATATATGTATATATACTTTATTATATTATTCCAAGCGAGAGTGATTGTCTGATGCGAAATCTTTGCGGAAGACCAGCGCTGGTTATTTTTGTAACAGCCAGCGTGACACTGAGCGAGGCCCGTTCCGTGATGATTTTCACAATTTTATATCACAATATATATTGTACTTCACTTGCCATCACATGAGCTCGTAGTCAAACGCAAACCTACTTTGCGATAAAATTGATGAAAAAAGATTATATTGGATATTATGTGAGAAATAATTACAATTATAATTTTTAAAGGACATTCTCATGAAAGTATTATTTTGCCGTCAGACAGGAAACGGTTCGTAGACTGTTATTGAAGTGCTACGACGCAGTTACTGCTACGGCGTAGCAAGTTTCGTCAAAGTAAACGTTATCTTAAACGAATCAGGAAAGAAAAGGTTCAGAGAAAGATTTCATTTATAAGATCAAACGCTGTATGAGATGTTAACGTAAGATAGATAGGCGCAGAAAGGGCAGAATTTTATGGCGTCATTTTTCATGATCATCCGAATATTTCCATCTCGCACTTTGCGGGGCAGGAAGGTATTAAGTGCCCCGGAAGATCATAATTCCTAAAATTCCACTTTACGAGCCCACCGCGCTTTATGTGCGCAGTTATCTCGCTTTTCTATTGAGGATTCAGCAAACCTAAGAGTTTTTGAGACGTTCGATTTTCTTCGAAATACATCAACGATGCCCTCAAAAATAAGACCACAGATTGACATTCTTAACTTAATGAATAAAACCTGGATAAATTTGAACGGGGTTTTATTCGCGACATAACAATCGCATTTATAAACTTAAAGTAAACTTGTACATAAACGGTTGGATCTAAAGAGGAATATAAACAAAGTGAAACAGAACGTTTAATTACGACAGAAGTTCTGCGACTAATTTATTCCATTATAAAATAACAAATAAAACGTTTCCAGAAAGCACTAGCCGCTAGCGGTGACTTTCGCGGGAAAGCCGGACATTTCAGATATTGTACTATCTAATCCCATTTGTTGCTCAAGCTTAATTTAAATTAGTCGTATTCAGTGTTGTACACATTGTCATGGTATACTTTAAGTAAACTCAGCTCAACAATTTTGACGTGGAAACCTACTGTGAGACAAATAGGGATAGTTACATTACACGTATGTATAATATAAATTATAGACTACATATATTTTGATTTATGGATTATTACAAATTATAATTGAAATGTGGACTCATTTACTTCATTGAATAAAATTCATATACCGAAGCCCTATTTTCATCTTTAAATTTAATTGATTCAGCTTTTTTTTAATTATTTTAAAAGAGACGCATGTTATTTGACAATAATTGGTTAAAGTTGCCCGTAGCTACATCCAACTTGGAATAGATATCTGAGAATAGTTATGAAGTATCGCTAATCTTGAGAACCAATTTCCAAAATTCTTAAAATTCATGTTTAATCAATATACACATGTTACAAAAGTATTCTGTGCGGTACGTACAGGCAACCCCTTTCTATATAATGATAGAGAATAAAGTTTTGTAAGTCAAACGGCTACTAACGATACGGCATCTACTTACGTAATAACTAGGAAAAGCTTTTACGGCTACTTCTGTTTTGAATAACAATCTCGGAAATTTTCAACTGGCGGGTAACCGGCGTTTTAATAGCAGAAGTTTGAAATTTCAGATTATGCTAAGGAAATAAATATAAGAGATTATAGAACAAATGTATATTTAGAAGCCAAACGGTTTAAGAAGGAATTTTATTAGCACACGAATAAACCTCCGACAGGTTATAAAACATCAATGCCACGAGACCTCCGGAAGGTAAAAAAGTTACTTTGTGGGATAATAAATATGATAACTAAGATTGTGTGCGCCAAGACAAATGTTGGCCAAATATTAATCCTGTCTTGTTGATGTAAACAAAGTCTCGTCTTTGGCCCGTAAAAACAACAATTTGTCGGCTCGAGCCGTCCGCGTTATGGTCGTTAAGTTGCAGATTTTTCAATGTACACAGATATAAAGCCCGTATCTTATTCCCGTGCGCTCGCTACATGTAATTGGAAACACATCGCCTTAACGCAACAACATAGAACTCATTTTCACTCAACATTTTCGCTCGTTTTTTTCGTATGTTCGTCGCGCGTTTATGACGAGACAATAAGGTTTATTCTCCTTTGTCTGCGCGAAGCCCGTCAGCGGCACTGGTGTCTGTTTATGTTCGCGAGGTGCTTTATTGAGGGGCTCTAATGCTTTCGGTTGCGGAGCGCGCGGAACAATGGAAATATGTGACGGATGAACTTTGAGAAGATCGTATTGAGTTAAGAGCTGACAGGCTTCTGTTGGAAAGCCTACAGTAAAGAGGTAACGTGTGCGGTCGATAGTGTTACTAAAGGACTTTAGATATTATATACGTGTATGTCTCAGCTACTTCACTGTGTTTCTTCTTCTTCAAAAAAAAATACATTCAGCAATGATATCACGCTATTCAGCATTATGCCTTCAATCGTTTCAAATGTATCTTTATCATATTTCAATGAAACGGAACTACGGAACATTATAGATGAAGCAGTCAAGAAACTGCCGCGGCGCGGAGACACGGGAGTAACGACACCCTCGAACGCTTGCTTTTTCAAAACCGAAAAGCTACAACCGAGAAAATAAGTTATATATATATTAGGTAAGATTATAGATAAGAAAGGTCAAACGATATTCCATTCATATTTCTTAAGACAGAACGTCGTAAACAGATCCTAGATATAAATGCTAGTATCGACTCAATAAGCGATCAATCTGTTAGTAAAATAATGTTTGGATTCGTTTCCTTACACGTCCAGACACGAACAAAATATGTTGCTTTTTTATAATATTAGTAAAGATATTTTTTCCTACGGCGATAAAATATGCATGTGTATCGTTAACCATGTCCTGATGAAGCAGGTTGCTTAAGCAACCATCAGTTTTCATTAGAAGCCCTGAAAGGCGGCCCATAACTCTCTACTTGGCATTTTCATCTGCTTCATTTTCACTAGTATATATACGACATATCTCACTAATCAAAAGCATTATATTCTCTGTCGAAACAGTAATTTGCATGAGCGTTAAGGAATTCTTTAAAAGCATATATTTCAGTTAACGGAACTGCTTCATGAAAAGCTCTTTGACGCTATTACGATTTTGGGAAAATAATGGCTCATTTTCTCCTCAATTGACGTACGGAACCGAGTTATGAGCATCTTAAGATAAAATATCGCTTGCTATAACGGTGTCGGGTAATTTGATTCAAAGACGTATGTGTTACAGTTCCGCACAATGTTTTCAACGACGTGTGAACCTGGAATGAGCTATTTGAAAAAGAATATTAGCGTAGTGGCTTGGACTCCAGCCCTCCGTTACGGTCATCTAGATTCAAATCCTAGTACACGCTTTGACTTTACAAAGTGATGTGAGTGTTATACAGTAAATATCAGTCACTATGATGATGGAGGAAAACATCATAAGGAAACCCTTGAGTTCTTCATAATTGCCTCTGAGGTGCTGCACTCTGCCAATCTGCACGTGGCCAGAGTTGTAGACTTTGACCGTAACCCTCCTCGTTATGATAGGCTTAGACGAACAGTTGAACAATAAAAGAATTGAAAAAAAAACCCGTATGACAAACTACGGCTGTTTAAAAAAGTTATCATTCATCGTTTAACTTATTCTTAATTAATTGAATTTTTAATTTACTCTAGTGCCATTTTGTTACGGCACTAAATAGTATATGAAACATTTATAACGCTGAATTGAGGTTTAACTAGCAGTAAGCTCTAGTCCCCTCAGTTTAATGGTAGGATAAGCCCGTCTTAATATTAACAGGCGAGGGATCACTGCGCACTTCGGCACTTACGGGGTTCAATTGAACTTATAATTGGTGCATATAGCTCCCTAGAATGGATTTTATAGCTCCCGAATAATCAATTAATAACTTCAAACATAATTTAATTAATACGTTAAAGTTTTACTATTTCTTTATTAATAATTTTAAATTTACTATTACTTCGGAAATTCCTAATCTCTGCCTACCTCTATGGGAAGTAGCCGGGACTGTTTCCCTCGAGACAGCTTTTGCAATGGTTATGCGGTATCGCCTTAACAATTCCATTACACATTAAAAACAAACCGAGCAGCGGGTCCCCGAAGGGTCGACGTGAATCTGCTAGATTGGATCGCGCGGCGCTAACGAGCCTCGCGCATTGTTTTTATTTCGCGGGCAATATTTGAACGCGACCGTCATTACGCGGACCGGCCGCCCCTCGCCGACGAGCTGTCATAAACCTTCCTTCCGCGGGCTCGCTGCGGTTCATGACATTTAAACATTTTGATCATAATCCAACAAAATATATAACATAATTGAGAACAACATAAATATACAATGAAGTAACCATACGCATGCGATCGCTTTGTTTAAGGTACCACCACGCTCCCGACAAACTCCTTTCGCCTCTTTCGTCCATCGTCATTACGCGTCTATTAGATGATATGGACATGGAGGAACGAAGGCAGAATCACGGAACAGATTTAAATGCGAGTATCGGTAGAGTCGTAGTCGAGAAAGGCTATGTCACCAGTGCATGTAATAAAATAACTGTGAATGAATATTTACCAAACAAACAAAGTTCACACTAAACAGCGCGTCCTCTTCCTACGTAACTACCGCTAACCTGTCGACATTTTCAAGCCGCCGCTGCAATTTCATTACCGCCTCCTTTACTACCGCTAAACAAATTCCAGTCCGCAGGGCGACCTTACACATTAACGTTGAGACCTTTCAGTCGCTAGAATAATTAGCTTTTTTGGACGACACTAAATTTGTCGGTTTCCATATAAAACCGCTTTAAAACGAAATGAAAAATCAGAGGTAGAATGTTCCACCGTTCGTTAGCGAGAGACGGCTAATGGAATTAATTAGCGAGATCGTATGCAAAAATAGCTCACCGGACCACCGCGGACTTACGTTAGATGCGATTAAGCGATACATTTATTTGTAAATTAATATTGTACGCAGAAATCTCGTGCAGAAATGGAAACCGTAATTATGTCTAACAGCTAAGTCAGAGTGTTCAAAAACTGATAGAAAATATCTTCGTATATTATTTCAAAATTTTCAAAATTTCAATTATACCTGAAAGTGTTTAGAATAAGTTTTATAGCATTCGCTTACTTCCGTTCCGTATTTCACAACAAACTTATGAAAATATTTAGATCATGAAAAAAAACCTGTTTCCAAGAAGTCTTAACTTACATTCGTTAAGACACGACCTTTCAGCATAATTGAACATAATAAAATGTACAAAAATGAGGTGTATCATGGCACATAATTAAAGCGGGTGGCGAACCCGCGCTGATTTCCCCCGGGCTCGTGAAGCTTCCCTCTTTAAAAATAAAACATAATGTAGCCAACGAGCATTTTATAAGACATTACGAAGGAGCATCATAATGATTAATTGTGATCCGGAGCCGTGCATTGTGTTTACAGAACAGATTATCGCTCTGACTAAGGGACAATTAGGTTCATTTTTCTTTCTTTATACAGGCTGTTCCATCAAAATATTTTTTAAAAAGACAGTAAAGAGATCTCATTCGGAAGCGCTCTAAGCGTTATAATTTAACTCGTCGTTTAGCAATTTCGTCCATGTTTGAGATATTAAATTTCAATTATTGTAACAATGTTTTACTAAATTGGTAATGACAAAGTATTAAAGTACAGTCATGTACAAAAATTAAACAGGTATAGTACTATTTAACAATTAGCAGCGGTCATGACTGTACCGTGCACGCGGCCATCTTACCCCCTTTTCATAGATAACTTTATACCCGGACACAAAACAAATATGCTTATGGCACAAATCTTGTTCCTAAATGGAAATCGAAACCACAACGAAGGACTCGGCAGCCAGGCTCACTAACAACTAGAAGAAAGGACCCTAAAGCCTTGTAAAATCTGATTATTTATTACAAAACATCCAGCCGGATGATCATGCACACGTGAGCTGACTATACAGCCTCAAGATTTTATACCTCAGGGAGGGTGCGCTCAAGGAAATCTTTTCGCTGTTCTCATTGCTGACGAATAAATTCGACTGTAAAGTGTACAGTTACACTCGTGAGTTATTCAAAGGAGCACAGATACGAGCCTTCGCGAGGGAACTACAGTCCATTGCTAATTTATTCACTGTCTACGGCCAACGAACTGAGCTGCCACCACTGGACGTGCACGCTCTCGCTACAGAAATAATAAACTCTCTTTCGGTTCCATTGCTGTCTTCCTTCCAATTTCAACTGGAAATATCATAATATATCAAGTAATGGATAGCTCTATGCGATTGATGTGAGATGCATCTAAAATTGACGAGTAATATATCCAGGATGTGCGATTTCCCAAGAGTAGAACGACCTCTAGTTGTGGTCGCCTTTGGTATGTATATGTTTAGAATATCATTTAAACAGAGTAACGATTCGTAAGAAAAAACTAAAATGGTAGAAACCGTTGTTTAGATTGCACCAATAGATAAAGGTCTGCTACATCTTCTACCAGTTAACTGTTTTCTTAGGTTTCCATTCGAAAGTGGACGGCCACATCTTGGAACAAGACATTCCAATTTGGTTCTAAAAGTACAACAAAATGCATATAGCCATACACACATTTCTCATTTTAACTAAAACACATTCACGTAACCCTAACAAAATCTAATTATAGCCGGTACAATAAAATTGCTATCGAACAAAACGTTTAAAAAACAAAAAACTACCTTTAACGAGATCAATTTTTGTTCCGATAAAAAATGATATTTTAGATGTTAAATGAATATGAGCGAAGTGTGATTGCATTTCACGACTCATTTCCATCACGGGCTTTGTGGAGCGGCGGCTTAACGAAGCTTTTGTCGCCGTTGCGGTAAACTCGTTACCGCCACCACACCACTGAGAGCTAACAAAAAGACCATTCTTTACAACGTCCATTGAATTTTGTTTATTTTTTACTAGCTTTTACTGCGTGGGCGGTGTGCCGGCGCGCGCTCTGTCTCGTTCTCTAGCGGTCACGGCTCCTGAGTCCTGACCGCTAAACCGAACGTCGTAGATTTCATTTCCACCAGAACAAATAACCATAACACGGGCATTTAGTTGTTTCATTTGGAATCAGATAGGAATGTTTCAATTTGTCGTAATTGTTGTTATCGTGAGAATTGGTCCAGAGGTTTAGCCATGAAATACGCTTTCACAGATAAACACAATTACTTTCGCATTTATAATATTAGTATTGATTCTGTGATTCTGCGATTGTAATTTGTGATTGGATTCTGTGAACGAGACTGAAGAAACAAGAGTTAGCACCATTGGCCTAGCTAGTACATGTTAGTGCAAGAGCGGTTGTCAAATACCAATTTCTAATAAATTGGAGACTGAATACCGTGAAAAGATTCGAAATGAAATTACATTTGGCGCCGGCGAGCGCATGAACGACTACCATTGTTACACTCGCTGCCCCGCGCTCGTTGCGCTAAATATAATTAATGGGAATGCTTGTCCATGCGTAATAACACAATACGAAGTATCGGTATAACGCTGCCTTATGATTTTTTTTAACTGTAGCCTTCTAAAATATTGATGTAGTTGAAATTGTATTATTTCTTTTCTAAAGATATTTTGATATCACTAACATGCAACTTTCTTACAGAGGCTGCTGTCGGTGAGAAGATTTTTAGGCCCTCAAAAGCTTTAGAAACTTAATTTAACAGTAACAGCCGAGATTCCGCGGTGAGCCCACACTTGAGTCCGGACCACTTAAGAAGTTTTGCCAACAGCGGTCTCGAATGCACGGATAGTCCGCATTGGTTGGATATTACTAATATGTGACCGAGTTAAGGTGATCCATGATACATTCCGATTTCTGTGCCTGATATAAATTTTGTTAATATTTTCTTGTAATAAACGAGCAGGCGACGGTCGGAACGGGCGGCTTCCATCCGCACTGCAGAATTGGGACTTTGTGTAAAATTAGTCCAGTCCAGTAAAAAGGTGTCAATAAAATAGTGGTCGCTTAATATTTGGCTTTAGCATTAGTCAGTAGGAATTAGTATTAGTTAGTATCCGTACTCTTAGAGTTTAGTGGTACTGCTCTCCGCGAACCGTATAAAACATGCATGTATACGTTTCTATAACAAAAAATAATATTCAGATTTTGGTAACATTTCCTCGAAGATATTATGTAATTCGGATTTCGAGTCAATCTAATCCGCCATTGCTATTGGGTCGGGGCTTACAGCGGAACATAATGGGGCTCCCGTAATCCCGCAAGTGTCGAGCAGATTAGGGGGACTTTTTAAATTTGCCCAAACTGTAACTCGGGCGCGAGACGCTTCCTGAATAGCCTCGTGCTCGCAGCCGGGAATCACCTCTTCGGAATCTTAAAATCATAATCCATTTCCTATTTAAAACTTTTTCGATTAATAATGATCACGGTGTATCTTAAATTTTGATTTTTCTTCTTTCTTTTATTTTTATTACCGATATTTGTAGAATAATTTGCAGTATAATAAAGATTAAGTCCCATTCCGATGTCCTAATCGAAATCGGCTGCTCGAAATACCTAGTTACTCGCTCGCTCTATTTGTATGTCCATATATATCAGTCAATAATACTAAGAATATACATGCGAACGTTGCTAACTCTGTACCGTTCAATACTAGCGTTAAAACTAAACATTGCGTTCGCTCACTCCGTATTTCCCTACGTGTTTCCAATTCCACTTCGCGCTCGTCCACCTGATGAAGTTACAGAACTCCGCTCCGCACTCCCCCAAATTGGTTTATCATTCTTTCCGGCCGACGCGGGAGTGAATACGCGCTAATTTTTTTACCATTCAATCACTCCCGTCGAGCGCGTGCATTCCACGCACGTAACTATGTTTGTTACATCCATTAACGAATTTTGTTATACGGCCTCCGAAGATCCGATGCTATGTACGACGGTTCCCAATAAATATATCCCCATGATCCCCACGATAAACTCAATAACAATTAAAATTTATTCTGTTCAAATATCTGTTAGAAGCCACAAAATTTTAGCTTTATAATGGCAGAAACGAAGTTTTATAACTTGTTCATATCGGTACGTTCTGATTTTTCAATTGTACTCATACTTATGTTTGGATAGTTATTAATAGACTATCTTATTTTGTAGATATAATATAATATGTTATTATGAATTTCATGCAAAAAGGCAAAATATCAGTGGATTGCTTCAGATTCACTTCAATAACTGCTACCTTCGTCAAGGAAAAGATAAAAAAGTCCTTGTCAGATTTAAAAGATCTCGATTTACAAAGTTTTTATACTCTTTTTCATATTTGAACTTTCCGAAAAGACGAGCCGATAAAAACGGGAAGTAAAACACCTTGAGGTCGTAAAGTTAAATTTCACGAATTATAATATCCCTAAAGACAATATTTCGAGAGTAATGGTAAAAATAAAATATTAAATTGTAAATGTGTCAGTGTTACGACACCGCCTCAGAACTTTGAAAATAAAAAGTGTATTTTATTTATTTTTTCTTTCCACTAATCACATTATTGTTATATCTAAATAGTAGAAAGCAGTCACTCTAAGCGAAAGTAGCAAAAACTTATTTTTGTGACATCTCATAAAACTGATTCCACAAATAAACCGAGACTGTAAGTCAAATTTAACAGCCAATCACTTTCCATTTGCTGAATGATTTTTCAAAACAAGGCAGACGACGATAAAAAACACGAACAAGTGAGGACATTTCTAAAAAACAAAATGACGAATCGAAGTTACAGCCAGAGCGGCGGATTGTGTCGACGTTTAATCGTTCCAGTACATTTATTACGTATCTGTACAATGACTAATCTGACAGAGCATTGAATTTGACAGATGACATATTGTTTTCTTTTGGTAACGTCTTGTTTTAAGGTTTCAGTCTACGTACTTCCGTATAATTGCTTTCTCATTGTGCCCAATAAACGTATCTATGTCGTTAATATACATAGTAGCTTCTATATCCACAATAAGCAGTTGTAAAAAATTAACGTTTATCGGGATAATATGTACGTAGGTAACTATAGCTTTGTTTAAGAGGGGGGGGGGGGGGGGGGGGGGGGGGGTCAATTCCCAACCTTTTCCCGAACTTCCCCCAAAAAAGGGCAAAATTCAAAATGGCTTTCCCGGTCAATTAAAAAAAAATTATCC
>DWDX01004986.1:0-11015 GCA_018245675.1 Agara michaeli | reverse complement strand
AATGGACTATTCAACACAAAAATAATTTTTCAATTCGAACCCGTAGTTCCTGAGATTAGCGCGTTCAAACAAACAAATTCTTCAGCTTTATAATATTAGTATAGATTAAACTATGGTTCAAATATGTTGCCCAGCATTGGGACTTAAAGGGTTGCAGCAAAGCTATGTTCTGCAATCTATGTGGAACTTAACTCTTTGAAATATGGAAACTTAACAGTAACGGAATACACTGGGTGTTGCTAAATGATTCCTTGTTGTGAATGTACAGTATGAATTGTACAGAATGAATGACATTACATACTTATAGGTATTTGAAATTAATTTAAAATTCGTAAAATTCGTATATCAAATATTTTGTAAATATTTTAGCGTCAGATAGAACAAGCCCCTTAAGCCAGCAAAAACATTACGTTTCAATATTATCCATATTTATTCTTATGGTTTTTGCTATGAGCGGAAAACGAACGTACCTACTCGTAATACTTCCATAAAGTTAGATTTGTCATTATGTTTTTGTGTGCAGGAAACTGCTTGGATATTAAAAAAAATATCGTAGTTCAAAATGTACCTACTAAAACATTGTTATCGAGTTCGTAAAAATAAGAACAATAAAAAAAAAAACAAATATGAGTACCTCTAATACTTTCGTACGAGTTTCTGAACGTAAATTCTGAAATTAATCATCTGTGCTCCTGTCTTTTGGCGGCAAAGCCAACCTATTTGTAAACCATCGAAACTTTAGTTTAGTGAGAATAATAATAAGGTTATTATTACGTGTTTCTATTAACTTATTAATATATTGCGCATCTTAACTATTTTAAAACAATCCATGTTAAAAACATGGCGATTCCAGCCCATTTAGCGCCAAATACAAGTTTTTTTTTAAATTACCACAGCTTCTAGTTTACAGACAGACAGCACGCGATAACATCGATGCATAGACCTCATGATGATTCATGCGGAGGTTACACGGCATTTCTAAAAACATGTTAATACCAATGGCCATGTTTAATAGCATATAAATAAAAAATCTGTCAATTATTTTCTTATAAAAGTTATTGAAGATAGTCATATTAATTAAAGACTACCATGAAACCATGGTCCATGTACATTTACCTACATTGTTATCTGTACTGTTCCAATTCAAAAGCATGAGGAGAATATATAGGTTATAGACATATCACGCAATAATTTGCTGGCGAAAAAAGTTGCATGCAATAAATTGATGTTTCTTATGATGATTGATTCTTACTGTGCTTTAGAAATTTACAACTAAGGTAATGCCATAAAAACTTTTGATAGGTTACTTTTAATGTTGTTAGACTTAATGTGAATTCTATAAAATATAGGGTTGTCAACTGATATTTTACTTTTGTCGCAACATGAATTTACAACGGTGTGAACCCTAAGCGTTGCAACTACGATTACTTACGAATTTAACTATATGTTATAAGGAAAACTTATACTGACGGTCGTCGCGACAAAAAGCTCACAAAGCATCTGGTCCAAGGCCACCGGCTCAATAGACCATTAGTCTTTGTATCGGTAACAATGCTCTCGTATGTTATAACATATTAGTATGCTTCGCATTGAGCAGCCAAGTTGGCTCGATAAAAGAAATATCAGACGATTCACCCTGTAAATGAGCCCTTCGCCTATTCCTACAACAATGCACTGCACGCGGCACTTTACGTAACTATCATTTTATGGCACAAAATAATTTTTACAGTTACGAAAAAAACCCAAGCAAATTCAAATTTTTCTCGTTCCAAAATAGAACGCCACTCTCGATCGCCGCCGCGAAAGAATTCAACAAATTCGATTTTACGATCGAGAAAAAATTCAAACGGTCGATCGAAATCACGGCGCCATTTTCCATTAAAGATGGACGATTGATTATCAATTTAACTCGATATATGGTGGACGCATCGTTACGCGGAATCGCCTAATTCCGACCGAATGATGTTCAAATCAATTACACTAATGACGACTCGTGATGCATTTCTAAGCAGTTTACCGAGTGAAAATGTAAATTCGTTCATTCAACATTCATTAAATTGATGGTCAATCTAAAGGATAAATGATCTCTTATAAAATTTAGATTGTCACTTGCAGTTGCAATAGGTTCTGCAACCACATACAAAGTCACGACACCACAAGAGTAACTCTAAATAACCCCTTATCGTAGACTGAGCCAAGCAGTGCAATAAAAAAATAATCAATTAATAATCTGTCGATATTGTATATAAGTACGAATTCGCGCCAAATTTACGACGGACACTGTTTTAAGCAATATTAAGTCGAAACTTAAAGGTTAATTGGACACATCGGTGAGGTAAATGACAGTCGTAAATTTTCGAAACGTTTACATTCGGTTTGGGTATCGTGTTCTGTAATAGTGTTGTCTCACTCACACGATTCATTTTGAGCGATATAATAATCAATCAATCGATACGTTTTGTTTCTTTCTCGAGTAACAAATACAGATTATTTCGCAAGTCACTTGCAAAGCGTTCTCTATTAAAAGGAATTATTCAATTTAACATTTAAAAGAACATCGATAGCGTGTCGATCGATTATTCTTTTAGTATCTGTCCGTCAAAAATCAGTTATAGCGGTCAATCAATGTCTGACGGTTTGATCGATTTGACAATCCTCGTGTGCTCGTGTGGCAACACTTCCTAACAAATAAATAAAAATATCGAATATAAAATGACAGGTTACACTCATTAAATATACAAAAAATAGAATACTTTTATGTAGCACTATATTTCATTGTCACGATTTAAAAATAATGATAAATGTAAGGAAATGCTATAGGTATGATCTGTCGAAAGTTCTCGGGGGAATTTTTAAAAATGCACCTAATTATAGCTATCTTATTATTGCATACCTAATAATTAGCACATAATATATAACACTAGTAGGTACTAAATGTAATAGGTAGAAAAAAGAAGAAAAATACAACAAAACAATTCGGAGTTGCCTCCAAAGCAATATTACAGACAATTTTCAGTTAAACTTAGTACATCATGTCTTGCAAAACAAAACAAAGGCTAAGATTAACTATCTCCATTACCTACTACACTCGATATATGCTTTAACTGTTGTTCAGAATTCTAGCAATATCAACAAATAATAATTCTCATAGTTTCGAAATCCTTTATACAATTTCTAAACAGCAGTCGAGTTCAAATCCAAAGAAACACAGACTGTTTCCGAACGATGAGATTGAACGTCATTGTGACAGCGATACAAACTTATGTTTAGTACTAATGCAATTGAAAGATAAGCGATTATGAACCCTATGTTACTAGCGTAGAGTGCAAGTGGGAGAGGTTAGGAAAATTCATTAGTAATTTCAAGTTAGTTTATGATTGTACAACAAAATGTCATACCGCATGTTTGACTGATCGCTATCGAACTGCGAAACGCGAAGTACAGTGTACAAATTAGCAGTATGCATTAGAAGTAAACTATTTTAAATCCACTAATTTTTAAATTGACTTACTCTAATCTGTGATTTTCAATTGGACTGTGACCTCAATTTACAAATGTATTACAACAGAAAGCTTGATAATGGCAACATTCACAAATACATATATAAACAGATTTAAATTGAAGTGCTCTAAATGATTAACAAATATGTAATTATTTGTAATTTGTTACATCTGGTATATAAGATTATAAGAACAAAAGCAGTCGTATTATGATTAAGAAAATGTAAGTCGGAACGAAGTCGTATCGGACGGGAGATTGGCCGTCGCTATTACGAGCGACGGGTCCCGAAAAGCTTTTGTAAAAAAAAAATTTTATTCCCGCCACTTTTTCTTCGTAAAAATTCCCGCGAGAGATAATAGTCTCATCAAGGTCTATAAACACTTGTAATTAGCGTTAAGGGATTAAAATATGTTCGCTGTGCGTTACAGAAGCTGGATGAATTCCATCAGTCCGTTACAATAAATAAAATGCCCGGGTTCCTTCACTTCGGCGGCCATTTTTGTCGCGTTCTCAATCGATTCCCCATCGATTGATCGTCAGTTGATATATTTTAAACAGCATTCCATTTTTAAATAAATCGAACGAAGATCAATAACCACGTATTTTTTTAATTATGTTCACAGATAACGGCAATATCGCTGCTAAACGATTGCCCATAGACAAAGTAAAGGTAGCGAAAAAAATGTATTGCGTTACAAGCGGTGCGCGTGGACACGAACGCGAGAGTGCATGAAATGCATCAAACGGTCAGTTTACTCGGTTTTTGCTGACGCTACCGGAGCCGCGAGTGACGGAACAGCAGAATCGGCCATTGTTTCCGCGATACGCATCTCAAATTGTTCACACACTTAGTGAATGCTTGTTCTATGCAACTCAAGAGGATGGACGAGCATGCGACAAGTTTTGTAAGAGCATAAGATTTTTATGTACATACATATGTCGATTACATAGAGATGTATGTATTGATTATTAGCAAATTAGGTATTTCAAATAAATTACTAAATTTTGACACTGAAAACTGAATACATTTAGAAGCTGATAAAATACCATCTACAGAATCTGATATAGACTAAATCACATAGAGGTATATTAGAATTAAATAAATTGAATTTGGAACCAAAAGATTCTAGCGTCTTTCGATATACGAAAACGTGGATCTGTAGTAGTCCTGTCTCGCTCATACAAACAGGCTGGAATGGACACCTTTAGATTTAGATTTACAATGTTCTAATTTCAAATATGTTCAGATAATGGTCATCATTTTGATGAAAGTAACTATGAATCCCTCTATTTTACATTTCGATGTCATGTCAATTTATAGCGAAAACAAATCGAGTGTTATACAAAACAACGGATTTCACAACGGCCGCCGCGCGCCGTTCGTTCGACGCGACCGACATTCGTTCGTTCCAATATCGAAAACATTTCAAAATTAGAACGCGCATTCGAACTCTTTCAAAAGGCGCGCCAGAATCGAAAACAGCGATTAGTTTTAAGTGTCGCCGTTCGAACTTTTAAAAATATGTCGCCCGTTCGGATTTTAAATTTAAATATAAACCCGGGAGAATGCGTTCTATTTCTCCGCCACTTTACGATGTTTGTCAGTTAATGATTTTCGTTACGAAACTGTACCGTGTGATATGAATTTATTGGTTACCTGTAATTTCACCGGGGACCGCTCTCTTGTAACCTAATATTTATTATCAAAATAAAATACTCGAAACTAATAAAAGTTTAGTTTAGAAACGCCTACGTCTAGTGAAGAATCGCAACGTGGTTACTACCGAATATCGGCGGCTAACAAGTTCACGGGCTGTCAAAAAGACCGGTATTTGAAGACATTGAAAAAATAAATAAAACGTCACTTTATTTCTATTTTATATATCTTTTATATATAAAACAAGCAGTAAAAATGCCATTAGATATTAAATTTGCCATAGATCTCTTTTGCGAAACAAATAAAACTTATGCTCAATCTTCAGTTCATATTGAATACTCAGTCTCGGAATCAGTGTTATATTACCCATTTTTAACCATCAACCTGTAATTGCTACACGATATTTATACAGGGGAAATAGGCTTGACAATAATTATATTACATTAATATTATTGACAATTGAGTTCATCCCTTGCTATAGGGTGGATACCAGTACAGCTTGCAGCTTGCCATAAGGTCCTCTGAGGTGTGTGAAGTATGCCAATCCGCAGTTAGCCAGCCTGGGAGTCTATGGCAGGATTAAAAAAGTATACCTTTGATTTAAGAAACTTATAGATATTTTTATTGCATTTTAACGACATACCGTTAAAATATATCAGTTTCATTAAATATACCTAATTAGGAATATAAAAAAAAAATTAATACGTATATTTCTAAATACATACTTATGTAAATAATTTATACTCAGACAGAGCTAATACATATAAGCGCTCGACACAAATGTTTGTCCCGAGAACGAACCCAAGACCGCCGCTTCGGCCAGCTCCCGTCATTGACCAGTCAATACGTTCCCATACATTCCTGTAGTATATTTCATAACAGTTCTGTTTATCGGCTACCGACAGCGATGTTGGCTGTCCGGCATCATTATTTACATGCTCATTTTCAAAAACAATACGCGAAGCTAAAAAAAACATCTCTTATAAATCGGTTCTGTTCCATTGACACTCACCCACTTGGCACGGAGCGGGCGGGCCGCTGGTTCCACTGCGACCGGGCTAGCGAGAGAGATATAATATATTTACTCGAGGTATGCTTCAAAGTTGGCCTGTTTTGAATTGAACTTTCATCCCTCATCCACACGGGTCGATTTCAACATGCTTTTATTTATTTGTAATCGAAAATCTAAACCAGTTTTCATAGTGCTTGCTTGGACATTGGCGAATTTACAAACAAACTTGTAACCCCTCAGGAATGGCAAAAAAATCCTTTCTTAGTTCGCGCCTAAAGGAATCCGCTTGTCCAAACTTCACGTTTGTAGCTCATATAGTTCAGGCTCCGCGGTGAATTTTTTTTCAATCCGTCGGTTGGTGGAACGGTACGTTTATAAACGAAAATAATGTTGTGTTCGGTTGTTATGAAAAACCCACGAAAGCTATATAAACGATAGATGAAAGAAATGTAACACGCGCACAATGGCGCGCGCGGAGATGAATAGATAGATAAATAGATAAAAGATAGAGAGTACGACCCGTTGGTGCAGTGGCTAGAAGAAATACTTGTATTCATATTACCATAGCACATAACAAAAATAACAACTACATAGATGCAGTAAAAACCAAAGTAACAAAATAATCACTTAGTCAATCTGACTAATGCGCCGGGGTTGTGGGTTCGATTCCCAAACAAAATATATGTGTAATGAGCAATTACAATTAGTTCAGTCTGGATCTAACGCCATTAATTTTTGAACATTAATGTACAATATGAAGTATGTCAGTTATCAGATAGGCGTGTGTGTTGCCGCAAGATATTCGTATACCTATAAGTTACAGAAATTGTCTCCACTCGTGTAGAATAGTACGTGGCATAGCCCGTTTCTGGCCAGTGCCACCACTACACATACAGCTCCCGTAAATCAGTTGTTACTAAATCAATGTGTTTCGGTCAACTTAGGAGTAGCAACGTAATGACAAATTTGTAATAAAACAGATACTAACTGATATTAACTGCTGTAAATAGTTTTTGAAATAAGAGGAATATTATCTAGCAGTCCTTTTCCTTCAATCATGTTTTTATTTCCGAGAGTTACGATACGTTGCTTTCTTAGTTAAATCGATTTACGCAGCCATATGAAAATTTGAAATTCGAGCATTTGGCAACTGATCAGTGCAGTTTTATCGTATTTTTTTGCGTTGTCTACTAAATAACGTTTATTACCTGAATACAATGTCGAGAGGGTATGTTTTCGTGGACATTACAATTAACAAACGATGTTACAGATGGTGTTCATCAAGATTTCCCGACAATTAACCGATTATAGGAACGTCTCTGAACGTACTTTGACATAGACGCAATATTCCGAATATTTCCCCATTGTTATGACGTTCAAAGATCGCATCTGCCAGAGCGTAGCACGCAAAAAAAGCCCATAACACGCAGCGTTTGAATAACAAAATCGCGTAAACAGAAACGGCTGGATCGTGAGCTCTAAATTTAAAACGATAACGTACGAATTGTGCGCCGATCCCCCGGTTCGATGGCGTTCGATTTTCGAAGCGGACCCGTTCGGAAATAGCCCGCGACAGCTGAAACACGACATCGGACTGATTTTTTATTACCTCCTTCGTGTTTATGACCACTTTATGAGTGCTTATAGATTTCGTGTATGTATTTTTTTTTTTGAAAACGAATGTCACTGATCAGATACGCTCGACTATTTCTGATCGGACCCGTAAGCTTAAATTTAGAGTTTACGAGGATCACCGAGATTTTCCGCATAGGAATTAAAATTTTTCGTTTTACGACCAACCGTTATAAAATCGGATAAGATATTTAATAACCGTGATCCGACTGAACTAAAGTGACTGTTATAAAATCTTACACGTTTTTAGAATTGACATTATTTTTCTATTTTGAAATTTGTTTGGGCCGAACCGTTTTTATTTATAAAAGAGAACAAAAATATAGCTGGAATTCCAAACAACGAATGCGCATAAATATTTAAAGAATGAATGGATGGTAATGAAATCGTTAAAATTGACAATTATATGGTACAACGTTCGCCTTAAAAGCAAAAAAAAAAAACTAAAAGAACACACCCACACAGACGTAACAGAAGCCCCCATTCAAATTAGCCGCCCTTCGTACTCTTTTGATTAGATCATTCGATCCTCGATCGATAAATGAGCGATATCCCTTCCAAACGAGGTCACTTATCGAGTGAATCGATCGAAATTCGAACCGGCCCAAATGAACGAGTTCCGCCGTCCCATTCACTAGTTCAATAACGAATAATTTCAAAAAAAGATCATTAAAAGACGCTTCCAATTCTTTTTAAGAGAAAACTTTTTTTGACCCTTCAATGTATTAAAGAGCGGAAATCAACCGTCGCGAGCGATTGTGCGAAGTGTGAAAGGATCGATTCAAATGAGGTTTTTTAATCCGCCGCGTATTGACATGTTAGTTTTTTTTTCTCCTTTTACCTTTAATAAGACGCCATTGTTTTAACCCATAACGCCCAGCGTTATAAAAGACCGAGTGCCTGATTTATTTCGCTTTCAAATGTCCTTAATTCTATTTAATCTGTATTGTTTTGCTATATTTAAATTTCGTTTTAGTGCCCATTACGAGTTTGAAATATTTAATCTGTCAACGAATTGTTGAGTACACGATTTTAATGAAATGTGTTAGTTGAAAATTTTAAAACGCAAAGTAATACCAATTCGAAATTTAAACGCACCGCGCATGTACCGACTTCCGTATCGCACTTTACAATCTGTAAACTCAATGTCAAATATAGAAAGTTATTAAAACGATACGTAGATAAATGGCGCGATAAGAGGCGAAAATTAGGCGGTTTTCCCCTTCGTGACGTCATAACTACAATATAACCTTATTATGATAAATTTCTTCATCCGTTTAACCCAAATTTAAATTTTCGATTGTTGTTTAATGTTCTAAAAAAAAATTTTAAATATGTTTATAATTTTAATTTCATTGTGTATTCCGAAAAAAGTGTATGCAACTGTGCTTAAGACGTATGTAGAAGAAATATTAGACATTTGTATCCGGGGCTTCCGATCTAAAGAGATAGACTGAAGACCAGCTCAAACCATTAAGGTGTTGTTGGTAAAGACGCCTATTTGCTTGTGAAAAGTGTAGCGACATCACATTTACCAAATAAAGAACGAATGATTGAATGAATTAATGAATACATTAATTAATTAATTGATTTATTCAATACGTAGCTATAGGGTTGACAGTTGTATTTATTTTCACCTGATGGTAAATTAGTTGTTGTCTAGGTTGTAGCACGCGTGCCTACAACTTGCCTACTCCCTCTTGTACCTAGATTAATGACAACTGCTTATTACACATACAATTCTTTCATAATGCTACTGGCAGCTAATGAACACGTACAAAGCTATGCGTAAGTAATGTCCGTCTCCCTTCGCCCCCGAACTTAACCGACAAGTTCGAAAAAGGAGGCTGTATAAACCATAATTTTAGTGTTTCTCGAGCACTTAATGAAGTCAAATTAAGCATTTTTGGTACCATAAGCGGCTCATAAAACGGTTATAAAGTAACCTATTGATCGCCAAATAAACCATTTAATGTTGTTTTTATTGTTATTTATAGACGAATAAAACCTTTTTATTAATGTCATCGGGTAGAGGCTCCGAGCGTCTTTCTCGTGTGGTGATTATCGGGATGGTCGTTTTTTTACCTATCAGGTGGGTCTACTTTCATGTTATGGCTTCCTAGTAGACGGAGAAATATTTATTGGCTGCGACACCGTTCGGGATTCGATTCCAGCGAGTGTTTGAGGTGTCAAAAGTTAGAGATGCATTTTTGTCTCGTGTCATTCGTAGCGCCGGTGATGCGGTCGCAAACTGCAACGGTGTGCAAAGCTAAGCAAAAACAGACACTTGGATGGGTGAACGCTAGTGGACAAGTTTGCAAATTTCCGTACTTCGGTTACTATAAGCGGTCAATCGAAGTTACAACTCAATCTTATCTTAACAGAGATTGGCTATAGCTTCGGGTATCAGAAGCGCGGCGGCCGCCACACCAGCTGCCTCTCACCGCAGATAAGCTCGAACTCAACTCGCACAACACAATTACGTTTATCGTAACTTTACGTTGCATATAAAATAATTTATTTATCGTAAACCGAATTGACTGTATGGTGATACGTAAATTTTTAATTTTACTGCCGCGCCCGCATTCATTCGAATCGGTAATCGGTTATCGTAAATTGTCATAAAGTCGATCCGATTTGCTTCATGTGTCGCAATTACTTTGTTGCAGGTAATTAAATTAATTATGACGACATGGCGCGAAGAGGGAACCGTATTTGTTTCAGAAACACAATGGTCATGACAAATTACCGGTTTTTTTATCTGTCCCATTGATATTAATGAATCGCAGAAGAGTTATGTTTTTAACGAATTACAGCTACTGTGTTGTTAGTTTTGAAGTCGAATATTGTTTTGAAGACATCTGTATTAAAAGAATGTTTTCGTTCAAACAAAATCGATAAGGTTTGTTTTGTCGCCTTAGGGAATTGTCAGAAATATGTACCTAGTTATTTTTTTTATCATTTGACTAGCGGATCGGACGCAAACTCAATTAAGAAACTACAAATCCGAATAGCTTATTCTGTTTTGTTTAAAATTTCTGATACCGTGACTGCAGAAACGGAGGTCGCGGGTTCGATTCGCACCTAGCACAAACATTTGCCTGATAAGCATGATCTTATATATGACTAACAAAGTCGAAGTAATTAAGTAATTAAGATGACTAAAACATGACCTTCATTGAGTGTATGTATGTACCTTATGATGAATAAAAC
>DWDX01004985.1:0-11016 GCA_018245675.1 Agara michaeli | reverse complement strand
TTGTAGAGAATGTCTTCAAATTTAATTTTTTTTTAATTTAGCTGCGGTCGATTTTCGACCCCTAGGCGACCACTAGTTCTTATTAATAGAGATAACGGTTTTAATTTTCATCAGCATGTATTTATTTGCGAAGAAATGTATCTCAATGTTGGCGCTCCTACTTGATGCACGAGGATATACAAATGACTATCGCGGAGCCTAAAAAACGTCCTGCTTTGTTTCTAAACTCACATATTGTGTCCGAAGCAAACATATTCGAGATACGGGAAACTACCGTCAATACAAACATCCGCCCCTTACCATTTAGCTTCCATTCCGTAGCCTTAGAATAATTAAAAAGTAAACATCAACTTAAAACAAGCCAGCCAGCCAGCTCGTCTTATTAGGATTAACAGCTTGCTTAGAATAAACTTTACTCGACCATAGCCAAAACTCGAAATTTTATTTCATTGAATGTTTATAATTGATTACATATCTAATTAGGTACCTGTTTACCTATGAAAGTGGGTTAAATTAATTTTCAAACAGATAATTATTGACACATTCATAATAAGTTCGAGAGAATCTGTTCAACTCAACACACTTGTCTTTGTTCTACCTTTAAGTCGACTCCAACTCACAGCATAAGTCAAATACTTATACAAGCACATTTGAAGCAGCCAAAACGAACAGCTGAAAATTCGAAGTAAAATCGATTGAGCATTCTCTACCTCACACATACTTAGGTGCAAACAAATTCCGAATCACTAAAAGGAAGAACGAAATGGAAATAAAACCTGATACTTAGTTTTATTCCTATACGAATAATCATATATCAATTTTCGCTTCCTGTATCGATACGAAAATTATACATTTACCTATCAAATTTTAATAACTAACATTAAAGTGTAAAAATACTTCATGTATCCATCTAAATCCGATGTTATTGCCGGTCTAAATACAAAGAAGCGACCCGATCAATTCGTCATTCACGAATAAATTTGCCAGTCACGTCCATTTGAAATTAAGACTCGCAAAATCCGGGCAGTAATCTGATATTGTCTTTGTTTGCACTGAATAGGATCCTCACTTTCATTCTGGATTCGTTTCAATTACGAATTACGATATTAACGCCGTCGAGATTTAGACAATTGTTTGGAAAGTGTACTTTGTTTTTTGTTTCAATCAAAATAATAGCGAGCGACAGAATGCAAAAATATCGTCAGCGTCTGTCGATCAATCGTACGGATGGCGAAAAAATTGAGGTGTTAGTAACCTCACAACAGAATAATCGTCGGGTTTTATTTTCACTTCGGCGCCAGCCGTACTTTATATCATCATTCCAAAGCACTTTTGTTATTGATAGATTACATTCGAATATTTTAAGACGCGAATTAGAGCAATTCAGAAGTCGCTCAGATATTTTGATGGGTCTCTGACGGTTGTGAAGATTAATATTTCATTTCAAATTAACTATGTAACGCCTGCGATCTTATTTCAATTGAAATTAACATTTATTTGCAGAAAAAAATTATAATATCCGAGTGCCCAAATGATTGTTGGCAATTTGCGTTAGTGAGTTCCTACCTATATATACTTAATATAATAAAAATATATTTCTCCTGCTTTATTCTTAGAAAAAACTAGCGATATCATATCTTAAACCCTACAAATAAAAGGAACTTGGACATTATGCGTATGCTTGCACATACGCTTATAATTGATTCTACATAATTAATGCGTTGTACATTATGATTTACAGTCAATTAGTGCAAAAAGAACAAAATTTTACAGTAAAGATACATCGTAGCAGCGAAGAAACTTACGATTTAAATATAACAATTCAGCCTTGTTCTTTCTTAATTTATTAATAAGAATATATATGCAAAATTCGATTGATACAACATACTTTTTCTAGTTACTAGGGCACAAATAAACCGAACTTGAGCTTAGTGTCGGATATGAGGGTGTACGCGCAGTAGTAGCATAGCGCTATGGTGACAATGCTTCCTATTAGACGACAGAACCACACACAGCCTAGATCACAGCACACCGGCCGCTGGTTCGGCTCGCGTGCTTTCGGCTTCAGTTTTAGTTTCACAGGAGGCACTTGCACGCTGAAAGTTAAAGCAACATTAGTTTAACAAAACTTATTAATCATTCACGGAATGCATCAGTTACTTCCCAGTAATTTTAATATCACGAGAGGTACGTGCTGCAACTAAGACTCATTGAACTCGTGGAACACCGTCGAACGGAACGATGCGTCTCATTTTGTAAGATTTTTCACGCGATACAAACATAACAGCCTTCAACATACATACATGTTTGCGGGATGGAGGGAAGCCTAGACCGTTTATCTTATTATGTTTATTGCGTAATATGACCGGTAGTTAATTTCTACACACGGAGTTTTATGATATTAGGTTACACAATATTCAATGACTTTTATAATAATACACAGTGCGTACCAAAGTATATTAAAATTATTTAAGATATTTACTTGCAAAAAAGCAATGCAATACAGCTCGTTAGGATTAACTGTGTTGTATATTTTTTGTTTGCTATAAGCAATATAAATTACGTGTCAAAGGACGTAAATTTTTTTACGTATCGTTAAATAATTTAAAATATTACGCGATTGCTGAACTGGAGAGGGCTAAAAATAAAAACCTTCACAAGTAGGTAGTTAATGTCTATTTGTGTTTCGAGTTTCAAGGGATATTAATTTTACTTATTGAATATGGTTACAGACAATCGTAAATATTGCAGAGGGCAATAATTAAAAAGTAAATGCAAGTTAAAACATGACGTAGGACTTGTTTTGTATTCGAATATTTACTTTTGTTGCTTTAACAATTACGCCGACCAAAAGCCATGTAGTCATACATTTTTGTAATTACTCTTTTTGTAAATTAAAATTAGGTATATCTTCCACTATAACGGTACAGGAAAATATCTTTAGGAAACCTGCACACCTTAGAGTTCACTGTAACCTTCTCCAAGAAATGTGAAATCTGTCAAGAAACACTTATCCAGCGTGGTACTACCAAGAGATCCATGTTCAGCAGTGGACCAATAAAAAAATGTTACAAAAATTAAATTCGTACTAAAATTTATCTAATATTAATTATATACCATTTTATTAATCATACTCGATTAATACAAAAAATAACATCTCACTCATAATTAAAATGTTTGTGTTGTAGGTATGCTTTATTATACAACCACATTAATCCGAAAGGACTACCATCATCATAACGTACAGCGACATCTATTATTAAACTCCTAAACTAGCAAGGTCATAACGCTATCAATTATTATGCTGCATAGATCGGATACGTTTTAATGAGATATTCTTCAAGTATCAGAATTTTCTTAACAAATAATATAAGTATGATAGAAACTCATTAATTTAAATATATTATAATAAAGTAATATGTATCTTACACTACGAATGGGCGTTTTCTTTCTGGCGCTTTCATTGTTTTTAAACTTTAATTTTGCAACAACCACGTGCCGTCAGCCATATATCTAAAATGAAATTTAGTGTTGTAAGTTTTTTAATGAAATACTGTTAACGTAAACAGATTTCTGAATTTACATGAAACACAGGATTTGCATGGAACTGTATTACGACCATGAGTACCGGCAGGTGCAAAGGTATACAATTACTGCTACTATACTCTTATTGATATAAGTAAAATCGATGGTTAAATTTATATGCATTCATATACGGAAATGGTTATAAATAGCAATTATCTTTTATTTGTATTATAACAGATGATTACCACAAATAAAGTATACTAAAAAAAGCTTTAGGTACAGGAAACTGAAAATTGCTTGTAATCAAGTTTCGGCAGAAATATTAATGTTAATAAAATTTAAACTTGTAATTCTGACACATACCTACTAAGAAGGTATATAAATATGAAGTTCAGAAAGAGACAGTTAGGTATGAATTTAGTTATTAATTATATAATATTGGTCACAAAAACTACTGAGAAAATTACTAATAATAAACTTACTTCTGACGCATATCGTACCGAATATTGTAATGCACGTAATGGAAGTTCGCTAAATACAAAATGTAAAAGAACAATACAATTAAGGCTATTGCGAATGCGAAGAACTCCAAATACCAGAGGACATTTGTAAATATTCCGTGCATCGTAAATTATAAATATTTTTATTGTTCTATTTTATCTGTTGATAGTGTCTATCTATCAAATTGTTGACGTTTTTCTCTTGCATAATTTAAGCGCACATCAGGTTGGTTTATTACCTTATTATTAACATAGTACCTACATTATGAACCTCATTACTAAAGCTCTAGGTATTATTACCTACATAGAATGTAAATGTATTTAATATTATTATACTGTTCAAAATATGAAAAACATCAAATAATTTATTATATATATTGATAGTATAAAGAATAAAACAAGTTCTGGTGCACTGAAACTAGAGAGCGGATATTTAGCTGTCTATGAATCAATTTAAAAGAGAAGACCACTAATATTATTTTTGGTGGACTACCGAATGGTTTGATTTCATTCTATTTCAATTACTTACTTTTTTTGTACAGGATGTCTGAGGAGAGTTGGTAATTATTTTATCGTTTAGTGAAAGCAAGCTTACGATATACTTTTTTAAGCGTAGTGTACATAAAGTTAAAATTAGACGGTAACATCTTTATTATATTCTAAGGTAGCTACGTATTTTTCTGCAGTTATATAAGTGGCAGATATAATATCTATTACGTAGTTGCAATATTTTATCACAGAAAGTTTAATGTAAGTTGTTTTTTAATTGTTTTTAGGTAAATAAAAGTAATTTTGAAGGAAATAAATCTAATTACAAATTATCAGGTAAAATATTTTCAGAAGTTAAAGTATAGGATGGTTTTTCTATTATAAAATTTCAAGTGTTTTGCTGAACATAATCCGTTTCAAGTAAGGGGACCCCTTTAATTTTCTACTTGTTTTTAATTTTAGTATTTGTTATCATATCCATAGAAGTATGTACATTGTGAAAATTTCAGATTTATATCTATTATTACGGGTCAATAGATAATCTAACAAACGCTGAAAAATACCAGTTTACATTTATTTAGAACTTTTGTCTTTACTATTTGATATTAGAGATGCCATACTAATACACACTCTGTAAACATTTCAAGTGCAAGTGCCTGTCAATTACGGTTCAAAAAATAAAACCCTTTGACGTTCGAACTGACTGACAGAGAGAGAAGGTTGTAGGTTACCACTTTTACCCTTTGGATAAAGAACGCTAAAAGTATCCAAGAGTTCCTCTACGCATACCTAACATTATAATACAATGCTATTTGCTACAGTATTTAAACCTTTAATAAAGGCAACAAAATACCACATAGTAGGTATTTTATTATCTGTTGGGCATATCCATAGATAATAGAAAATATATCGCCATGTCAGCGTGACAACTAGCTGTCGACTGTCAACTTCATAATAATAAAATTAACCAAAATCGTTCATTTTCCCACAAAATGATCCACATTTACACACAGAAGTTGTTAAAAAAACCATTTATCGTATTAAGTTTAAAAAGTCCTTGGAGCTAACCGCGCACCTGTAATAAATTCTAATCGGTTTTAGTCACTAAGTGTAAACTATGAGTGAAATTTAAGCATGAAATAAATTATAAGTGCGTTATGTATGACTATTACGAATTGGAAGATCGTAAAATGAAAGGTACCCTTCGTGATTGGCGGAAAGCCTTACGGACCCCGGCTACATATAGAGTCGGAAATGCGGTTAGGGTCCAACCTCAGTTTATATTTCTCGTGATGCTCGTCGGCGCGTTACTGCTGGTGTTATTTTATTACAACTGGTGGACGAGTGATCATGTTCAGTCCATGCACAGGTGGACTAGTTCGTTGCGGCCTTATAACAAAACATATCCTCTGACCTCACCGGTTCATTCCGGTGAGATTGTAACGTTTAGAATAGGTATAGTTGCGGATCTAGACACTAATTCTAAAAGTAGCAGTAAGCCTCATACGTACAATAGTTATTTAAAAAGAGGTCTCCTTAGTTACAATCCTACAAAGAATTTTGTATCAGTGTTATGGGAAAAAACACCAGCCGTTCTACTGTCATCGACATATTCACATAAAGGGCGAGGCATGGAGTTGTCGGAATTAATTGTGTACGATGGAAAACTGCTCACATTTGACGACCGCTCCGGTATGGTGAGTACATAATTATATAAACATTCTGTGACACACAGATGTCTTAATATTTTGTAGCTTTCTAGCACATCTTGCAGATGTCATTTTAGATAACTAGCACATATTATGTCACAAGTGATATTTTATATCTTTAAAGATAGTTCATTCAACAAAATAGATATGAGTTAAAGTGGACATGTAGAACTATGCTGATGAGGACTAAATTACCAAAGTTAATATCAACTTGCAATAAAAATATTATTTAATTTTTTTAAAATAGCCTACGCAGTGTCATACTGCTGGGTAAAGGCCTCTCCTCTGTTGCGCTACGTGCTATGATCGGTTGTTATAACAGGCCAGTTCTCCAAGAAATCATTGCGGTAGTCACATTAACGTTTACGAAGCCTGTCTTGCTAACAACGGCCATTTTATGCAGTGAATATTTAAATATCTGCTATGAATATATTCTATGTTATTTTTAGGTGTTCGAAATAGTTAATAACAAAATAGTGCCATGGGTAATTCTGTCTGATGGTAATGGCCATATGGAAAAAGGTTTCAAGTCGGAATGGGCGACAATTAAGGATGAAATCCTCTATGTGGGGTCCATGGGAAAAGAGTGGACCACTCCAGGAGGGGATTTTGAGAGCTATGACCCTATGTGGGTCAAAGCCATAAACATCCACGGAGAAGTATGTCTAATTAATAATCAATATTTATTTATTGCAGAAACTTCTGTTGTATAACAGAGACGAGGTGTAGTAGATTAATTGTATCAGACAGCAGATAGATGATATCACACAGATATTTTGACAAGTGTAGTTGTTAAGTGGTTATAGACCCTGACTGCAAAACTGGAGATCATGGTTTTGATTCCCATGGAGACAAATATTTGTGTGAGAAATGTGTTGGATCTGTATTTTAATGTAAAATTGTTTATTTCTATATGCATTTAGGAATACATATTTATGTTCTTATCAGCTAGTTTCCATAGCAATGGACACATTTTAAAATTATCATTAAGCCATTAAAAAAAACTTTTCTTCAAGTCAACATGTGGACATAATTTTATCGTACAATGTTTAAGTAATCCATATCAGATGTATGTAGTATGATATGGTAAATGTTTAATGTTCCTTTTGACATTCAGTTCTTATCATACTCTTGTTAGGTACCTAAAGCCTTGAGGAGCTATTTCTAAGTCTTTTAAAGTTAGAGATAAAATCAATTGTATGCAACACATATATTCTACAAAGAATATAACAATATGGAGAGGCGAAATTCATTTGGACAAATTGTTTTGCAAATGTTATTCTTAAATTTATAATACCAAATATTCCAGGTACAGCACTTGAGCTGGGTGAACCAGTACAAGGCAGCCAGGAGTTCCATAGGGATTGAGTGGCCGGGATACATGATCCACGAGTCCGGGGCATGGTCAACATTTGCCGAGAAATGGCACTTCCTACCAAGAAGATGCAGTCACGAATCTTACAATGAAACAAAGGACGAATTGATGGGCTGCAATTATTTGATCACATCCGACAGTAATTTCAAACATGTCAAGGCCGTTGAGGTATGTTATATCGCCCTCTCTCCCTAGCTATATTAATCCAATCAGAATTGTCGTCAACTCTCCTGGTCTTTTTCCTCCTACACTTGAATATATGACTCGCTCTCACGTCATACAACAGAGCAACCCTTGCAAAAGTAGCAAGCCTTCACTTGAAAGTTGCTGTACCATATTCTGGCAGACATTCGGAACACAAGACATATCTATTATATTTCTCCTTGTATTAACATAAATTTTCAATGATTGAGGTCATTTGTTAAGATCCACAATGCTAAGTAATTTAAAACTACACAATTGGTACTTTTTAATAATTCTAATATCATAACTGATAATGTAAATATCTCTTGCTATGACGGTGAAGGAAAACATCGTGAGGAAACCTGCACACCTTAGAGATGTTATATATGCTATATAATATTTTCTGAGGTGTGTGAAGTCTACCAATCTGCAATTGGCCAGCGTGGTAAACAATGGCGTAAATCCCTCTCACCATGAGAAGACACCCGGTCCAGCTGTGGACCAATAAAAAAATGAGGGGAAATATAAAAATAATTTAGTGTTTGAAAATTTTAAAAATTGCATTTAAAAAGGAATATTTTTATAATAATGTACTTGAATTTCTTGACTTCGTAATGCTGTGAGCGAAATAATTTTCCAGCTGTACAAATAGATTATTTATTCATTTGTTATTACACAGTTTAGCTGTGCCGTAAAATTTGTTACTCAAAATAAATAGCACTGTGGTATACATACAATAATTATATTATCTACTGATACCGAGTACTATTAATTATTAAAGCATAATGTAAATGTTATGTTCAACTTACGAAAAAGTTTTTAATGTGACTTGTTCATGATGAAATTAGTAATAAATCAGGTTTATTATTTGTCAAGTTGAATAGAATATTCCTGTAATACGAATGGTATATAATTTGATAGCATCTATAGTGTTCTTCATGTTTATTTTTATCAATTACATGTGTCTGTTTTTATGTTAAGGCTAAAAGCCGAACTGCGTTACCACCCAGTTGTAACCGGTTAGTCGAGACGCAACCGGTTGTAGCTAGTCAAACTTGGTATCTGTAACAAATAACTAATAATCCAATGGGAATTATCCGGCTTAGTTCAGTTCCTCCAAGCTCGGTCACTGTATTAGAAAATAAGCGAAACAGTCCCTAGTTTTACTTGCAGTCCGTATAAGGAAACATTAAGCAAAAGATTATTTCGGTGCTTTTAGTTCCACCAGAATAGATTCTTTGTGACAAAGTGGACTGAGAGGGATGAGGTAGGACAGGGTTGCCTTGTAGTCAATTCCAATTGGTTCTATTTGGTTCAGTCATGAAAAAAAATTAAAAGATTTTTTTGCAATACCTACTACAGTTGAAAACAATAGTTGCAGTATAATAATTGTTGATTTTAATATAAAGATAAATAGTATATATTATACACTTGAATCTAACCAACTACTGCCAGCCTCAAACTTAAGCGTTGCCAGATAAAAGTAGATGTAACCGCAAGTGTAGACCGGATATCAGATGAGTATAAATAAAAAAAAATACTGCCATATAATAGGTTCTGGTTTGTGATTGTAGGTTTTTAAAATGGTATTTCGTATTGCGAAGAATAGTAGTTGCATAAATGTCACTTACGTTGTAATTCCTTTATCTCCACATATAATTGTTATATACATACCTATTAACATTGGTTTTGTCTTTTTTCAGATAACGAAACACCAACCAAAGCACGGATTCTCTTCGTTCAAGTTCATACCTGGTTCGGACGATGAAGCGATCGTCGCTCTGAAGACCACGGAATTTGAAGGAAAAACTGCCACGTATATAACAGCATTTAAAACCGACGGGTCTGTGTTATTGCGGGACACTTTTGTGGAGAATCTTAAATACGAAGGGCTCGAGTTTATATGACAGATTTAGAAAATCGTAGATCAATATTGTAACGAATTTCTCGTTATAATAAATGCAGTGTAGAGGTAAGGAGATTTATCAAATACGTGTAGTATTTATCTGAAAAAGTGTTCACAGATTTGTATGTAGTAAAGGTTTCAAAAATTGCTAAATGTTCGCTAATATAGCTGACATGTCAAGTGAGAAACAACTCAAAATATTAATAATTTTCAGCCTAAAGTATTTATTATTAGTATAAAAATAAATACTCTATTTTATAGACAAGAAATAGTCTATTTTGGATATTGAGAGAAGAATAACAGATTTTTTTTATTCAAATTAAATGTCACACATCTAGCAACACTTACCTCTACACTCCCTAGTTTATGGTAGGCATGGAAATGCCACAGATAAATAAAAAAAATCTGTTCTATTGTCTACAGTCAATATCTAGAGCCGTCTATATATAATATAATAGTGTTTTTAGGGCTTTATGACACCAACTTCTGACTATAAATGATTTCAAGAAAAGCAATACCAAAGCCCTGGAACAGATCAATATCAATGATATATTGTGTATTAGATGTAATAAACTATTTGTATGAGATGTAGTATCTGTGCAAATGGAAACCAATCAAAATAGCGAAAATATGTAAACTATTTTCACTACTAAATAAATATATATTAATAACGATGTTAAGAAACTTTATGCATAACGAGTGACAGAATTGGTCAAAAATAATTTCTGCCAAGCATATCTATATCCCACGTCCTTTGTGGTGTATTTCCATTAGCGTTGTATTGGTTGTGCTAGATAGTTAGGTTATTTAAAAAGGAGACGTGTGTTCATCAATATTGTATTGAAAAAAAGCAATATTTAAACAATAGTTATAGCAAAGTCTGCAATGTTTGAATATAGTAAAGAAATAATTTGAGCATCGGTGAAATGTGTTCGTGTTCATTGTAGGTAATATTTAGATTTTCGTGTAGATTGAACAATTTCATTCATCGTTCTATTTTCATTCTACTTAAGGTATATACATCGAAAATTGCCTCTTATCCAATGTAATTTAACACTAGTATGTACAAAAATATATAAAATGAAGTTTTACTACTGTATAATACATTAGTGAGTTATTAATAAGCAGACTTTTCTGGAATAGTCAGGCGATGGACGTTTAACAAGATGTTTAAAAACAAAACACTGTCTTAAAACCATATTTAACATTTATGCCTTTTATAAAATTATTATCAAAGACTGTAATAAGGAAAATGTGTGCCCGGTGCATGGCAATAGGCTCACCACCTATTCCATTGTGGGACTTAAACGTAACTGGTGAAATGTGGGG
>DWDX01004984.1:0-11016 GCA_018245675.1 Agara michaeli | reverse complement strand
TAGGCGACGGTGACCACTTACCATCAGGTGGCCCGTCTGCCTGTTTGCTAGGTTAGTTTATATAAAAAAAAAAAAAACAGTATTGCCTATTTAAAAGAAAACAGCAGTTCAATGTAGTGAATATAGATAAATAAAATATAAGTGGAATATTTCAACTACCCCTTAAGAAATACTACCTTATTCTGAAATAAAATATTTTTACACGCACTGAGTTATAACATAACATTTTGGCAGTCTGTTAGCATCTATTGTACCTAATCGAAATTGTTCACCTTGTATTACATGTGACTTACTAACGCAGATAATAATTTGATATTGAAATAAAGCTACACTAAAATTGATTTACACTACGTTCGCTTGTATTAATAAATCAATAAAGATCGATTGAAACCCGGCTTGTGCGAGCTGAATTTGGAAGAGACAATGTGGAATTACAGAGAATGATCGTGTGATTTGAACGTGACATTTCAATCTAAATAATTCTTACCAAATATTCAGTAGTAAAACGAATTAGTTAAAATCTTAAGCTACAGGATTCAGAAATACAGAGATACAGAGCGAAAGTACACGAGTGTCCAAAATACCTGTTTCACGATTAAAGCATTCCGTTTCTGTTGTGCAATACGACGATTTTTTTTATATTTGCGTGGCATTTTCGGAACATTGTCTGTTATAGTTATCATATGAATATTATTTGGTTAAGATCTCGCCTGATTGCTTCGTCTTTTACTGACCTTGAATCGTCTTAAAAATCCATTTTGCACGTTACGTCACTACTTCATATTACGCTCATTATACGTCAAGTAACGCCAACAACACGTTACTTTATATAAACGATTGTAGTTCTCGTTATCAAAAGAAATTTTATGTTACAAAGAACCTACAATTGGTTTTTTTTTTTCAATTCACTTCTTACAATTATCGAAATGATTTCTTTGTGTTCTATTGTTATACCTTTCAATAATTCTATGCCACACAAACATTGCAAAATCGTACCTTTTAGTAAAAAGACATATTCAAATAATGTGTAAAGTGGTTCCACAATGATAGTGACATTCGGAAAGAGTTAAAATGTCAGTTAAAATTCATAGAAAATGAGTTAATATCTCTTCTCGGAACAAGACGCGAAACGCGCACGAAACATTACACGTGACATTACAAAAAAAATTCTTAATCACAACGGAGAATTATAAAATTACTTCGTCGCAAATGTTTAATACAGCGACGTGGTATTTGTTTCTACGGTAGACACGTGTTACTGCATCAGTGTTATACCATACATAATTGCAAAATAATTAACGCGAACTTGCCAACAACGACATACGTGAGGAATGATAAGTGTGTGTTACGAGGCGAGTTTCGTGCGAGTTTCACACGTAATGATCGCATTACTTCAACATTTATGCATTACATGTTTGCTGCTCGTCACACGGAAGTGTTGCGCAGCTCGTTTAATGTTTTAGTTTAAAAAGAGATGTCTCACGTGAAACGTGCTATGAGGGAGCAGTTATTTTGCACGTGAAAAATAATTGCACTGCAGATGAAGAAGTGTTGTATAATGTGTCAGTTCATTGTTTACGTTTATTTCTATCCCGGTCCCAGGCAGGCGTTTTATATCATTATTTAAACGCGGTTCGTCTACACGTTTATATTTTAAATTGTATATTTTTAAAAAACATCGGGTCGCGAACCACGAATGCCTTAAACGTTTCACAACCTCTTCATTTATATTTAAACAAACTAAGCTTTTAAATATTGGCTGATTGACCCGCGACCGCGACCCAATGCTACCTTCATCGTTAATGTTACATTTATTCGTTAACAATGATCCTAGTTCGTTATTAATTTTTTATCAAATTTTTACAGTAAAATTCTCAACTTTATCCATTATTTATACCCCTATAATCCAACTAAATTCAATATTTATAAACCCTAAAATTTTGGCACTAACAAATCTAATTTAATATTCCGATAAAATGTTATTCCAATTTACTCTTTTTTTTTATTAATCTCGAATGAATATTAACTGAATTCAATCGTCCTTCGGTACATACACCATTGTTTAATACCGAAACAATACATCGTGAAGTTTTCAAATATACAAATACAATACAATAGCTTAATTTAATACCGAAAGTAAGAAAACCGGTCGCAACTATGATATTATTCAAGCACCATACGGTATAAAGTAATAAAACTATTAACATAGATAATTCTCGTATATAAAATTGAAATACACAACAATATACAATACAATATAACAAGAGTACCAACTACATTAGCGGTTGCTGGGAAATGTCCAGCAAATGCATTCGTTCTCAAAACAAATGCAAATCGGAATCAAGGAAGCAATGTTTAAAAGATTTATAAAATTCACAATCAACATTCCCACCCGTAATTCGATGACGAACTGAATCTTACACATCCAAACAATTTGGAAAGAACACACCGAGATTCATTTTTATATTAACCTATTTAACCACTATAATTAGTGAGCTGTCTTATAATGTATAATATATCCTAATTACATTAGGGACACGACATTCACTAGGCTATCACGACACCTATAAGAGAGAAATTGAGGAACGGACATAGATTAAAGAGGTGAATAAATGTTCCATCATTAAACGATGTACCTATTTAACGATATAGTTGCTAACCCTACATATATAAGCTAATGATCGCTCTACTGGAGATCTAAAGGGGCCAGAGTTGTCATCGCGTGGAAAAAAAGTTAGCGTTCCTTTTCCAAATTCAATTTCGGAATCGAATGAACGGAACGGTTTTAGAATTTCCGATTTCCGGTTCGAGTGAACGACCTAAATATCAATCCGGTAGATAATCAGTGAATATTTCAATGTTCGTCTTTATAACGAGATATTTTATTCATTGAAATTGATATTTCGTATCAATTTTTCAAAATATTCGAGTAACAAATCACGAAGCTGCAAAATTATAGCTCTAACAGTTACTGTGCTTTTAAAAGCAAATACGAAAATATAACTCGGAGAACTGAAAAATGTAGTGCACTCCGCGTTACATTCGCTAGTATTAAATTTACATTTGGTAAATGTACCAACACAGATATAGCGAGGCATAAACGTCTAAAGTGTCTCGTATACTAGTATTTTGATTAAGTAAGACAATCTGCACATTACAGTACATTTCCAACACATTACACACATTACAACGTTACCCATTCAAATATCCAGCAAAAATTTGCAAAATTGTTATACAAATCGTTCTACTAATAAGCACCATAAATCGTACTTATCTCATTAGCATCAATGTTTTTATTTATCGAATAACATCAAAATATTAGTGTTCACTATGCCTCGCATTATCTACTGTATTAGCAACATTCAAAAGATCGTTTACTTATAAGATGACAACTCCAAGAACTTGCAGCGTTCGAAATTTAAAAACGCCTTAATGACAAATGGCCATATCTAAACTGGAAAATTTCTTAGTAGTCTTTTTCACATTTCCTAATTTTATATATAAATACATCATGTCGATATTAATTTCAATTACAACTAATTCACTTAGTTATTGAATAGTGCTGTCCATGAACAATTTACATGCAAATATGCCGATAACATGAAAATGATGATTACAAGATAATGGTTTATGAAGATTGTGTTAATACTTTATAGGAGTTATTACATTTTTACAATGTCAGTTACATAGTTTTCATTTACCGTACACACTGAAATCGCTTCATGTACAATAACAATTAATGAAGGATTCATTCACCGCCACTCGATTTACTTCACTTAATTTATTTAGTTCAATTTTATCCACACTAACATTTACTATGCTATCATTTACTTTGGTTCCTTTAATTGTTGATTCTGTATCAATTCCGCGAATGCAAACAATTCCTGACTTTACGCGTGAAGCACGAACTAATACTAAATTCAAATGAGAAACGGCTACCCCCAACAACAAATTTCCAATAATCAAACCAACCTTAATCCGTCCCGAATGAAATTTACCTAAGCGTAAGCTAAAGGTAAGGTAAGCTACTTTGACTCACTATATTTATTTGATCCTTTACTTTTATGTACATTACTTAATGACCTAAGGCAATGTCATCGTTACTGATCCCACGTTTGCTTTTGTAAAGTGACTCGAACGTGTCGGCAAGTGTCAAAGAGGGTTTGGGAATTCGCGTCAATATTCCCATGTATTTATTTGCGTTTGTGTAACTACAATTGCTTGGTTATTATGATCATTTCGATCGACATTTGTTTATAAGAAATATAAATACACGATACTTCCTGTTGCATGGTGCTTGTGTAATTGAACTGAAACGCAACCATCCCTTTTTGAAACTCGCTGACAGGATTAAGCATAAAAGTCACACAACGGAATCAACCGCACACCAGGTCACTATCTCACATCGTGTAAAAGGATTATATTCAATTCGCTTCCAAGTATCTATTTTGAAAATTCTAACTTAAAAAAGTACCTGTTAGTCGCAGTAGTAGGTTATTAAAACAATAAAAGTTCGAAATTATACGTAAGTAATGTGTAAATCTATGATATATTACAAAGTAAAACCTCCCAAAGCCTATTTCGCTTTTGACAAGTTACTCGTAACTTCAACTAAACCACTTTTAATCATACATTTAACAGTATTAATTAGAAATACAATTATATCATTTAACAAATTATACTCGTCAACATTTATCTGTATAACTTCCTAATTAATCAACATCACAATGGTTTTATATTAATTATATGTTGGACTTAACTACGCTAAGTAACGTATTAAGTCATTATATTTACCGTCTTTCGACTTTTAGTGGAGCCGTGTGCGTTTGAACCACGTATTTAAGTACAGTTTTATACATAGTTATTATAATAATTACAATTAGTACTAAAATTAGTTCTCTCTTAGAGTTGGGGATCGTGCCCGGGACCGAGTGAGTTCATTTCACGATGATATGCGGCGCTGAAAGAAGCACAGCCACCGTCGCGACGATCGTGTAAAATGTAAAGACGAATAGACAGAACCTGTGGACAATAATTCCTTTTTAAATATCTGGTACTCTCTGCACACGAAGAAGAAGGTCATAATCTGCACCCTTATATAAAAGTATAACTCACTCTAATCACTTTCTTACTTAACAAGATCCACGCAAACATTTCGTAAGTCGGTCAAAGAAATAATTATAATATACTGGAATTGTCTCCAAAACCAAATAATAGATGCAACGAATATTAATGTGCTATCTTTAAAAAATCAGTATATCTTACCTGTCTACAACCATCGCAGCAAATTTCCAATCGCTGATGAGTTCGGCCTCCTCGTCAGCCTTCTTCATCCTTGTGGTGATGAACTGCAGCTCCCGCAAGATGAGGTGGAGGTCCCGATGGTGCGTCCCCAGGCCTCCTCCCACGTCCTCCATTGTCGACGGCCGAACAAACGAACGGCGGAAGTCCGTACGGAATATTGAGCACCTGCTTGCGAATTTATTGCACTCCATATATATTATTTCTCACTATTGTAATCACTTAGTGCTAGTTTGTTATTCTAGTCATTAAAATTTCTAACCAAAATTTCAATTAAAAGAACAGTATACTATGTACTCCAATTATTCAGATTTCATGAACAAAATCTTACAAGGACGGTTAAAGTCATTTGAAGTAGAATTTAATTGCAAAGAAATATTCGCTAATATACGTTTGTACGTTGATGCACAATGAAAACGTATCCTTAAAGACGCTCTTAAAGAAGCAAAAACTTAAAGAACTACAATCAATCAAAATAAGCAGGTTTCGAAACAAAACACCGTAATCAAAATTTAGCCATTGAGATTTCAAGTGTCTCATTAGTTGAAGTCTGGTGCAAAATAAACATTATGTATATCAAGTTCAAATTCTAACCCCGGTCCCAAATTTCCTGTCGACGCAGTATTATTAGGAGGCGGTGGTACGTGTCTAAAGTCGTCGTCTATATCTAGAACGTTCGCCAGTAACGACTTTGAAGAACGTTCCTTTAGCTCCAATTCCCTCATCCTAGAAGTCATCATGATCGTTTTTCTCGTTATCTTCTTCCCCGGCCTTGACATCCTCAGGATCCAAGGCAGCCATTGCAGGAATACCGTCTTTATCTGTGTCGGAAATAGTGCAAGTTTTGGAATAATAAGAACAAATGAGGTGTAACATATAAAACTTAATGTGCAAGAAACTTGGCAAACTATGAAATTTATATTTACCCATTGAGGCATTTCATGTATATCGGCAGTGCGGTGGTGGTAGTTGAGTACAACAACAGTAAGTACTACAGAAGAAGCCACCATAAACATGATGCAATTGAAGTAAGTTCCTGTCATACAGAATTACAAGCTGTACATTATTCATATGCAGTTCATTGTAATCAAGTGTTTAATCGCTTAATAAATCGCTCATGTTTTTTTTAATATAAAACTTCTTATGTATCGAAAAACTTAAAGATCTTTTGAGACATTTACTATCGTTATACCATTTCAAACTAAACATTTATCAGGATTCAGTAACAGATTGGGTTTAACAAACTGTCCTAAATAATTTAAAGGAGAAAATTAAGTACGATTATTTACATAAAACCTTAGTATTAATAGAGGAAATTGATATGTTGAACAAATTCTCTAATTATTCCATATCAAATAAACACGTAACAAAATACAACAATCATGCATTCCTCTCGTTTGTGTAAATTCTAGTCATGCTTCATAAATTAATATTTGTATGTTTTGTCGTTGATGCAAACCAACATTTGACATACATAAATGTAAACAGAAATAATAATCAACAAATATTAATTTATGTAATTATATTTTTAATGTTTTATGAAAGGGCCTATTAAGTGTAATGAAACATTGTAACATCACAAAAATGATACAAATAATAATACCATTACCGTAAGCTAGTAAGCTTTCAAGATGATAACAATTATTTATTAAAATATCACGAATAGACCCCATCAGGATTTAAATAATCAGATTTCTTAAAATGGTGCGTAAGAAGAAAAGTGTTTCAAGAATAAAGCATTAGGCTGTGTTATTACAGGCACATCCAATATTGACAAAGGAACTATTAGTGTTAATTGACGACAATTTCGTAGCAAAAAAACAATATTAAATTCCTTCGACAATTTGGATTTTATATTTTAGCGAGACACACCAAACAAAGTTGCGACACCCAATGTTCGCGAGATACTTGGAGGCTGGACTCCCACTACCCGCATCCACTTTGTTGATTTAAGTCGCCCTTAAACTTTAAACCTGTTCAGATAGCTACAAGCAATGGCATTCTAATTTAGATTATCATTTTCTTCATTTTAGTCATAGAAGATGGGAGTTTAGATTACATTTTTAGAGTTATATATGGTATTCAAAATTTGACGTCAGCAGCGACGAACGTGGACATCATAATTAGAAGGCCACTAGAAAAGGTTTCAAGGTAAATTTAAACGAGATATAGAATGAATTATTTTTAGGGAGGAAGAACGATGAGACATAAAAATGACGTTGGTTTATTTTAATACATTACAAGAAGTTGAAGATTGAATAAATGTTGAAAGATAAGTTCAAGGAATTTCAATAGGTATTTTAAATAGCGCGCTTTAGTGCAATATCCCTTGTATGTGTTGATAGAGCTGATCAAACTAATATCGAAGCGAAGATTAATGTTATAGAATCTAAAATGCGTGTTAGAAGAAGAAAAAAATAAGGGGCTAGATATTTTTTCGTTCATATTCAATTATTTAAGCGACAGCTGCATTCTATTTAGATCTCCGTTAAGTTCGTGTTTCAAGAATGAGCAGAGGAATATATGTGAAACTTTTGAAATGCTTATATTCTTTAATATTATCATATTCCTCGTGACCCATTCTGTAACTTTCAAAATTTGAAATCATCTATTCATAGCGCAAAATCATTTTATTCTTGTTTATTATTATTTCCTTTAGATAGTTTAAATTTAGCAAACTCGATTTTCTCACCTATCAGTGGAATTGCCTCTGAGGTTTTAGTGATAACGTGACCCACCAATAGAGAGAAAACAGTTTGCGACAGAAGAATTGTAACACCTGGAAAAATTAATATAAATACTATGAAAATTTATTGTTCCATTCGATAGATCGTTTGAGATAGCTACGTTGTTCCATCCGAATAGACCTTCCTACGTTTTTATTGTAAGATCTCATTTCCTGTTTGTGTGCTGAGTCGGTAGCTGGGGCTCAAGTAAAATCATAAACAAAACAAAACGAAGTAGTCATGCAGACGCTATTTTTAGAGAGAATAATTTTAAATAGTTTATTTACTTCAGTTAATATTTTAATACTACTGTTAATAGCAGGAAACATATTAATGTTTATATTTTATCACACCATCCTCCAAGTATCCGAGAAACCTCGGCCATTATACCCTTCATATACACTTTGAATAATCAGACACCAAAGATACATAGACCAAATAAAACATGGAATCGATTGCGTGAAAGTGACTTTACATAAATAAAACCAAAGGTAGTGGTCCAATAACAATGAATAAAAATAAAGCAACTTACCTGTGTGAATCCTTAGAACCTAACTTGTACAGTATATTATTACATGCCATGCTTATTTGTAGTATTATAAATTTAAACAATGATTCATTTTGGAAAATTCACAGAGGCTGCTTACTCTCTGTGCGATTTGATTTTGTTATATATGTATTTATATAAAGTGTGTATTTTTGACGTTCTATATGTTAAAAAATATTTTATGGTCTCTTCATATTTTGAGCCTCATGTGTTCAATGACTCAAAAACGTAAAGTGACAAGGTGAAAATCAAAACAGTACGTAATCGATTCCAAAATTGTTGTTACATTATATTCATTTTAAGATTCCATGTGATTCCCAGAAAATCACGAGTTTTGAAATCATTTTTATGAGAAGCAAAGCACAAGTCTGTAACAATATCTATAAGAATTGGACGTGTATAAATTGATACAGAAACTGAAATAACAGTCGATGTTAAGATCAATTTTTAGGTGTACATAATTTACTCCTTGTAATGTTTTAAAATAAGAAATTTAGTTTTATTTAAATACAAAGAAAATTATGACAGATTCAAAATAAACTTAAGCATCAAGAATGAAGAACAAAAAAAAAACGATAGTTGTAGACAAAATAAAAATGGGAATGTGGAACGGATTGAAAAGGTCGGGGTGAGGCGTGGATAGTGTACCTAACAGGGGAATTGCATCGGAGACCTGCGGCAGAGTCTCTGCTACCAGGTTGAGGAACACCGTCAGCGAGAGAAGAATAGTGACTCCTGAAATCAAACACATTGTTAACGGTACTTACACAAGTTCACTGCAAAACCAGAAGACTCCGTAAGATTCAATTCAACCCAACTCTCCACACCGCCGCAAATCCTAAACTTGTAAAATGTCTAAAGTAGAATCTAATCTATACAATACTTACCAATATTTTATATATTCGAGTATTATATCGCATGTCGTCACTCTTATAGAAAATAATTCATTTCGTTATCGAGGAAAGGAAAAACAAAATTACCAGACTGATTGTACTTTAAAAATCAAAAGTCCTGTTTCCGTTCTTACAGTTTAATCTCTTAAACAAAAGTTTTGCTCATCCACATAATCTTTATATATATATATTTCTTGTGTGCGTGTGATAACGTGAATATCTGCACCCGAAGCTGGACGGCATCTATTCTTGGACTAAGTTAATAAAAGCGGTTGACGACAACAATATCAACCTACTGTTCATATCGGATCATGAAAATGCAAACTCCTTTTATTTTTGATTTTTGTAAAGCTTTCGATGACATTACATTGCCCAAATCAACAATAAGCGTAAAGTACCTATAGTAAAGTATAAAAGTATATAAATTTGAAGCAATATATATTTTCAACTATGCGAAAAGGAAGGGAAGAATTGTCATTTTCATCATCGTAATACCTGTTTCTAGATAGATTTCAAACTCATTTAAGATATATCTCTTTTGCTCGTGTAGTGAAAGACTACTAACCCAACGTAAGTTTTTCTCCCGAGTCCGGTGGCAGTGTGAAACCCAGAAGCGCCATCGACGATATCAATACGCAAGGTACGATTAGATTGAAAAAATAATACAAAGTCCGTCTTCGTATCATAATCGTGAAGGTCACATCCACGTATGGTTCCGGACAGCACGCATATGTTATTGTGTTCTTTTTCCCGGGCATTCCTATGAAAATATCAGAAGAACATTCACAAAAGTATAGAGATTTCTTCTTTTTTCCAACCAGTAACAATAAAAACGTTAGTATCGTCGTCGTTCAGTAACTTACCTATCAAGTACCATTCTCCGTTCGTAATGAAATCCGACAAGTCACCTCCATTTTCGTCCTTGAGCACCAGATCCAACTGTCAGGGTTCAATCAGTTAGCGCTACGGTTTACTGAACTCTATTGGGTTCTAATCTACTGGGTCATTTAGTCTAGCTTGACAGTTAAAACAATGATAGAAACTCATTATTATATTATCCTTAAATATTGTTAAAACATAACTTTTGTATTCGAGTCGAAAAGCAATCTGATTGTCTTTTGTCATTGCTTTGTCTATCAGCTGAAACTAATGGCCAATACCGTGCACGGTCATGAATACAATTGCATTGATCGATTCCTCTACCCTTAAGAGTTTCTTACCAAGAATCAGATCATACTATCTGGATCGAGGGAATCGTGAGAACCATAACTACAAAGTACACAAAGTGTCTACGAATCATGCCCAAATTATAAAACTAGTACTTCAACCGCCATACGAAACTGTTCAACACGGTATACGGAAACACACTAGTTCTACTATACTACTTGTTTTATCATAACCGAATGAATTCGCAATAAACATTCCAAGCATAAACAAAAAAGAATTTATTTTGCAGTTTTATGAAACATAAAAAAAAACGTAACATCACGTCTGTAATCCCCTAAGGGGTAGGCAGAGGAGTGTAGTACACCCCCACACAAATTATATA
>DWDX01004983.1:0-11017 GCA_018245675.1 Agara michaeli | reverse complement strand
ATATATGAGATTAAGTTATTATACCATTATTTTAATCATTTTTAGGGCAGAACAACGTTTGCCGAGTCAGCTAGTCATTAATAAAAGCCGTCTCCCGATAATCATTTGCTCAAGTACAAGAATTAAAAGATACCCAATTTATATTTTGATTTTCTAATAATTCTAAACAAATTTTGGAATTAGAAAGTATGTTTATTACGTAGCCCCTGTTTCTTTTGATTTAAAAACAATTTAAAAACTTTTGATTTTGTGGTGTACCTTGATAGAATATCAATGGCATTAGCAAGTATTCATTTTCTATTCAAATATATAATTTCTCATGCTTTCCTGCTATATATTTTAAACTTATATATATACATTACTGCATAAATATTAAAAAATATAATCACACTCTATTATATATATAAGAAATATATATATATATATATATATATATATATATATATATATATATATGTTTCTCATTAATAGAAATCAAAGTAACATCAAATATGTAGGAGTATAAAACATTGATCTGAAAACAGACGGCATGTAGCCCTAATGCTAGTCAAATTGTTTACATAAAGAAGCATACTTGTACTTATTAAGCTGTAAGTAAGAATTTTTGCGTAACTATTTAATTAAATTCTTATCTTTCATAATCGGAGCAACTCCACCAAATGCCTGTGGAAGAATCGGAACAATCTTTTCTTTGAATTCTTACGTCGAACACAATAATTAAGTTGTTCGTACCGAGCTTGGTTCGCAAGCACATAGATACAAATACAAGGTACTAACGATCTCGAAAACAAATTCCTATATAATCTTCACTGGTATTTAAACTAAACAATAGAACCAGAAAGCCCTACCAATTCTATTAAGGACAATAATCAACCGGGGTACCCTAAATTCATTTGATATAGTTTCACTTTGATGTTATTTAATTAAAAACTTAGCGTGAAAACACAATACGAACGGTGCACGCTCTAAACAAAACCTAAGCCCCCTAAAAGCGGGCAAAGCGACCCGGCTGGAGCGGCCGCCTAAAAAAAATCGAAATAAACGCACAAGTATACTCGTAATCTAACCCGCGGCGTCACATCGCAGCCTCCCAAAAACCCGTACCTACCTACTCGTATATTCATTTCCGTTTCGTTAATACCGCATACTTTTAACTGTCTAACTAGGTGGGACGGGGCCCCCGCCCCCCGCCCCACGCCACTACTTACACGCGGTAGGCGCAACTTTTATAATACTACGTACTCGGGCGCTTTTTAACGAACCCCCCTCGAGGGGTCGCCACCTGCCACGCATACCGAAAAATACGCAAAACGGGAGGTTGGGGGCCCGCTGTACCCCCGCCGGTTAGAAGTGGCCGTATTTTGCGTATTTTTAAATTATTCTCCACATGCGGGTGTTTCTGATGTTTAGTTGGAGTTTTTTTTCCTCTCGCCGTATTCGCGTTATCTGAGGCCTCCGCGAATGTACGCCGTACACGCGTCACGGAACTTCCGCACTCTGCGGCGCCAAGTCCTTCCGTTTCTACTCATTTTTGACCGTTGTCAAGCTACCAAAATGAACAACTATAACAGATAACTAACTAAACCTTACCAACCAGCTAAAACAACCACGTGACAAAGTATTTATAATCTAAGATATTATATTGTTTGTTATCTGTAACGATATAATATGTATATGTATGTACCACTCAGTGCAGCTGCCTACCTCGTGATGGAGCTAGCGTGATGGTATAATCATTGTATATTCAGTTATTTACCGAATATATTAATAACAATAGAAATTACACAATGATAAATACAAGCATTGATTTGAATTCCTAATAAAGTAGCCACACGACCTAATCAAGTTCATCTTCAGACACATTGTAAGTTAAGACAAAACGCCCGCCCACAGACCGTCGTGGTATGCTTCAGTGAATTCATATTTAAAGATAATTTATATCTACTTTCATTTGTTTTACATTTCAGTTTAGAAATTCTATCAGTAAAGGATATACTAATTATTATTGATAGCGAACGTGTGGTAGTAAAAAAATATTTGCTGATAATAAAAAATTTGTAACTTAATTTTTTTTATATCACAAATGTACTGTTTTGCTATTCCACTGTTGCATACGGGTCTCCTACTATAGTGAGATTTTAAGTACGACGCTGGTCAAATATTGGTAAAGTCATTCCACGCGCTGCAGACAATATTAAGAAACACTCTAAGGTGCGCTAGTTTACTCAGGAAGTTTTCTTTTTATATGCTACGAGCATCTGGTAGTAGCGCATCCAAGTCACTCTGTGTCGTAACTGGGGTCCTTACCTATGTTAAGAGTTAATCTACTTGATTCATCCGTTTTTCTTACATTACCTAATAATGACATAATTTGAAGAGCGTAAAATGACACATACTATGTACCATTGCGTAAGGTGACATTAGTCTTTTAATTTTGCCGGCAACAAAAATTCAATATAAAAAGGAGGGCTAAAGTCTACTTAGGTCGACATACTTTAAGTTGCAGTACAGCGATGCTATTAAAATAAATTAATATTCCTTCATATAACCTTTAATTAAATGTGCCAAATAAAACAATACCTTATCAAAGAAATATCCTAAATAATGTCAAAGAGTTTGCATTTTGTAAAATAAAGATTATACTGAAGTAGTTTCCTTTCCAAGCTTCAATGCTTCAAGTTGTCGAGCATTTTTAAGGACAGTCTGTATACGTATATCTATGTTTCTATGTTTCTAATCAACACAGATGCGTTAGAAGGATGAGTCATAGACGCGTGGCTCCCCTAAACAGCAAGTTTTAGCCCCTTGTGTGTATATCTGTCAGTATACAATTGCACCCGTAGTACGACACTGCAAGCGTAGCTATTTAGATGCATAAATACATTGATTAATCTTTTTGTTCAGTGGTGAGTGATCCGCGCTACCGAGGTGGTTGCAGGTTCGATTTGGGAAAGGATGGGTTCGGAACAAATATATGTATATTTTATGAGCACATACATATACATACATATTTTTATCAGCTATCCGGTTACCATAACAATTGTAAATGTTTATCTCATTTGTAGCTATTATTATTGTTAATTAACAAAATCATACGCCAACTAAAGAGAGATAAACATGTAAAAATAACTTCATAATCGGATAGTATTGCAAACGGGGTGATAACTTGAAGTGCGAGGCGAGGGCGAGGTGAGGGTGCGCAGCTTCCGTCATGTTCGACTGACAGACGCCGCATTTCCCTAACAACCTTATTTTTATATTCCATGTGACTGTTTCCATGGGCCGTGTAAGATACACACGACAATAATTATTACCTGTTTGTATATATACAATTAAAAGTCTAAGCCTTCTTGTCGTTTAACATAAGTATTTAATGTAATTGTTACCTTGTAAGTTATTTTATTTATTTGTTTTAGTTTTAACCATTGAAATGAGTATTAAAATATCTGTTTGCATATCAAGACTTATTGTATCGCTTTTAGTTTTATTTTGTTCAATGAAACATACATTCATATATACACTATACACATTGCGTACGCTTAATAAGTAAAGTAACCATATATTGACATCCACTTTATTTGATTTACAAACTATCTTTAGAAACGGTATTGTGAATTCCATGTACTTTATGACTTATGTCATTGCATGCTTTATACAAAGAAAAGAATCCAGCAATGAGACATATTCGTAAACAATTATATTTAACAAGACACAATTAGTAAAAACCCTGATTTTGGTGGGAATCAAAACATTTCAATATCATAATGAATTTCCAAATAATAATAAGCGTTTCTCCAAATCCTTCCTGATGCAGACAGCCCAGGAGTGACAGCGCCTGCCGGCATCTTTGTGTCCTGATATATACTCGTAAAACGGGGGATAATCCAGACGAGAATAGACACTTTCTAAGCAAGCGTACATTCTTCTACAACTCATTTACTGAACTCGTAATCTAACCTATTAGACAAAAAGAAAACTGAATTATAATTATTTTACTTACCGTTAAAATTATCTTACACTAACAGTCCTATTCGACGATATAACGGTTGCTTAGTCATTGGATACTATCTTGAGGTAAAATAACACTGTCCCATGGACACCGGCTCGGTTCTATTGCAGCATGACAGATGCTAAAATCAACAAGCTGACATTCTGTAATCCTTTCATGGCGTTTAAGATTCAGTATTGTGTGCTGAACGGGTTTAGAGAAACTCGATTTTAAGTCATACTTTAGTTTAGTTACTACCAACTAAATTGTTAGTAGAGTTAGTAGTGATATATTAGTACAAAAGATTACAAGTAAATTTAATTCCTTACAATATTTTTGTGATAAAAGAATGATTTGTTGTAATCCAATTAAAAATGTATTTTTAACCCTTGTTATTGGTTCACTGCTGGACCGGGTCTCCTCTCATAACGACACACTTATAGGCCATAATTTATCACGCTGGCTCAGTGCGTACTGGTAGATTTCACACACTTCAGAAATTATAACATAACATCTTAACACTTTATAATATCTCTAAGGTGTGCGTGCAGGTTTCTTCACGATGTTTTCCTTCACCGTTATGGCGAGTGATATGTAAATTTTAAGTTAAAAAATCGCACGTAACAAGTTAGAGATGCATGCTAAGGATTTGAACCCAAACTCCCCCATTTTTCGTAATATTCATGTGTATTTATGTTCATAATGCTAATAGTTGTTCCACGTTGGAATCGAAGCTATACTCCATGGTCCAAGTCCTTTTCGCTAACTCCCGCCACTCCTACTGGTAGGACCAGATATAATAAACAGTTATAACTGAATGTAACTTGTTTCCGGTACATAAATTACCTCGAATGTCTCCAAACGTTTCGTTTCGATATTTTAACAGAACAATGTATGGCGGTCCCTAATTTCGTCGTGACCGAGTTATGATTTGACCCAATTTCACTCTTCAAACGGAAACGAGGAAAATCTTCACAATATGTGATACTTCCTTGCATTTTATTATGAATACCATATTAATTTAATACAACCTTCGTAATTTTGCTTATTGAATTCGCCGTCGAACGTTTTGATTGTGAAGTGTCATTAAGGGAGATAAGCTGGTGATAAATTAAAAAAAAATTACTACCTTACTTTCTATCTATAGGACGGTTATAAGATTATATTGCACTGCATTTATTTATCTAACAAGTGTTTTTTATTGAAAGTTGAAGTGGCAAAATATATGCGATAGGACCATAACCGATCTAAATATTTAATCTATGCCTACCCTATGCAAATAGATGTGAAAACTGGCCAAAAATGTATGTATGTAGGTAAGAATATGTTCATTGCCAAATTCATGCAAGATTGTCGTTTACTTTGGAACAAAAATATCTTTAGTTTATCTTCATGTTACAATAGAATAATTGTTTTCGTTCTTAACATTTCTGGCATATCACGTTTGACGTACGACATGTGACATATTAAAAACCTTTAAAAGTCTATAGGGTACTAAAGGCACTGAGTGTTGTCGATTTACGAAATAAAATTTGAATATCGAACAAAAAAAAAACGTAATTACAGCGCACATTACCCGTTTAAATTAAGAGTTACTTATGAAAAAGCGTACACAGCCATGTATCTCGCTCTACAAAGACAGAGCCTACCACCCTCATCCCCTACCGAATTACCATCCCCAAAAAATCCAATACCGATGGCTGTGCATATGTAAAAAACCAATTCTATATTAACTTGATCACATTTAACATATAGGATGCGTACGTGTGTGGCGGTGTAGGCGTCACATAGGGGGTGATTAAAAATCATGACATGCGCAGAGTAATTTAAAAACTACCGGAGGCTGGGTTAATTTTTAAGTATTGATCAAAAATTGCGTATATGTGCCCGTGTACTTATGTCGGGAGGGTGGCGTGGGGGCGCCCGGCTTTCGTGCGTGAATTAGATTTTTTCCCGTCGGAAATTTGTCATTAGAAAGTTCTATTGTACGATTTGATATTACGTCTCTGGGACTCGTGTTCAGAAATTAGCCCGTGCTCGTATGGTCGCTACCGTTTGTGTACTCACTTCACTTAACAACGCAAACTGGAATATTTGATATGGAAATTGTGAAAAATTTATATTCTATTTCGTTATTAGGAACAGAAAACATTCTATATCTGTACGTAGAATGTACAGTGCACGCTTTATTAGATATATACTGTTTATTAATTGAAGTAGCTGAAAATTTCAAATCAATTAATTTAAGGCTTTTCTTGGTTAGTTTATAGAAAGACTAAAATTGGTCAAAAAAAACTATGTTCACCATAAAAACTAGTATTTTCTGACAACAAAACTGTTGTCATACTGTCATACAAAATGTTTTGACTGGCTTCGTAGTTGAGTGGTTAGAGACCGCTAAACCGGGGGTCACAGGTTCGATTCCCACCCAGGACAAAAAAATATTAATAAGCACATTCCTATGTTCTGTTTCTGGGTGTAGTAAAAATATATATCTAAGTAATATATAATATGTATATATGTATGTTTATCCGCTGGCCGGTTACCATTACACAGGCATTTAAATGTCTAACTTGGAATCAGACAGCCGTGTGTGTAATCATCTCAATTATTTTTATTATTTATTTATAAATATAACGACAAAGTAGTATTACAGCAATTTTTCAGCGAGCTAATTACCAAAACCGCAACAATACATTATTCGCAGCATCCAGCACAACGTCAGTATTCTTCCAAAAAGCTCCAAAAAAGCCATTCAACCCCTTTCATGTCTCGTTGCTACCTAAGCCTTTTGTCATGTCGCAGTATCTCATTGTCTTCGGATACGGCCGCGAGCTGAAAGTCTAGTTTCATGAAAGTCCGCTGAAATAAATTCTTTTGAAATATCTTAATACTATAAATCAGTTTTGGAGTTGTGTGCGGACAGTGATATTCTTTACGGTACTTTATTATACCCAGCTGTATACATTATTTGATGGTACGCTTAGATCACTGAAACTGAACTTTTGCCAAAATCTTTTGTCACTAAATATCTTTAAAAAACTCTAAAAAGCATTTCGTTGAAAAAAAAAACAAAAACGGAAATCATGCCGGCTATGGATTTCATATGAATGCAATACAGAATGTCAAGTTATGCACATCTTTACAAAAAAAATCGGTAACAATTAAAATTAATATGTATTCATTATAATACAAGTCTAATTACAAAAGATTTTATTAAATAGATCAAGCGAAAACTTGATTTTTTTAAATATAGGCAAATAAATATTAAATATTAAGAACGTCATTAATAGAAATGTCTTTTTAAATGAACCTTACCAGTATACTTTTTAGAAATTATATCAATCGTCTTATCAGCGGTAAACATTTACAACGAATTTCCGTAAGAACAGATTTAAATATGCAGAAAAGTAATTTTAATTGGTCTGTTACGTACGTATAAATATAACCAGTACTTGTGGTTACTATTAAGATCCTAAGTCCCCAGTCTCCCTTCGTTCCACACATCCCTGTAATAGAAGAACCAATATATTACGGCTGTTTAGGTGGCGATTCTTATGCAATCTGTTTTCGACGCAGTTTTTTATTCTTTACACCTGTTAGGAACAGAACAAGATCTAATTTACTAAATGCAATGCTGTTTGAAAGTAAACTATTAAAAGATACACGACAAAGTATTTATCTAAAAACAAATGAACACTTGTTTGTTTCATTTACGATGTATCTGTGAATTGATTATCTATTTCGTAGGAGTACATTTACAACGAGACGTTCGTAATTTACGTTGGATTTTTCAAACTCTGCTCTTCAGGTATGAAATCGTAATTATAACGACACACTAATTAATAGTTCAACAATTTTCTGCCAGTTGTTTACGCGGTGGTATCTTGTTTTGCGATTTCACGCGAAAGGCTATCCGAAGATTGGTATAAAGCCAACATGTTAGAAGCCTTTCAACTTTGATCTCGCCCTCGTGCACCCTCTCGCAGCGACAGACCCTCCGCTTTGATAACTATCGCATTTCCCATCCTATCCCACAATAGTAATAGAACCGTAACAACTACTCAGTACCGGTGTCATGGAATAGCACATTTCAACTTGTTTAAAGCATTACTTGTCTTATTCTCTTAATCTTATTTAAATAGTAAAAAAAATCGTAAGCTTAATAAAGTTTAAAAATGGGTAATAACAAATTTGGCCAGTCTGTTATACTATCACCTTAAAACTTCTCATTGTGAGAGACGATCCGTCACCAATGTTGGAACAAAAAAGATTTCTAATATTTTTTTTCCATTAAACTTGTGATAGTTTAGGACTTATATCGACTGAGTTATTGAACTACTGCCAACATTTTCTAAGCCTTCGGCCACCCTCTGTTTAAATTGTTTATTGTCGTCGACAGCAGACGCTCCGCAGGCTTTGATATCTATCGTTCTTTCCGCTCTAACACACAATGCCGCAACTGTGTTTGTTACTCGGTTAGCCGGATATACTGCAAATGGACTTTGAATGCATATGGTTTGCATATATGTAGGTACATTGAAAAAATTATCGACATAAACTGAAATTTCGTGATTACTACAATCATTATTATTCATTCGAATGTTTTTCTATTTTGTTACTATTTGAAGATACTTAGAAAGATCTTTTATTATTATTATCGATGCTCCTCCATCATCGATGCGATGATCGATTCTCCTGCAGTGACAATGCAATATGTGATGTCATGATATGTTGAGGATCTATATTTAATAATAAAGTGTCGAAGTAGTCTTATGGATATCACTTGTTATAAAATTTATCACGCACTTATTACATATCTAAGTATTGATTAAATAGTCAGTTCAAAACGTCAAAAGTACACATTAATATTTCACTTCCTGTGTACGCGCTATGTACACGATGAGGAATCGATGTTCTCTTGTTTGAGTTTAGGTAAGAAAGAGACAGGCATATCTTTGTAAGAATAATTTGACGTTGATATAATTTCATGAATCGCCTCTCTCGGCTCTAGAAAACATAATTATGGAGGTACAATGAAAATATTTGTTTTTGCGTAGGCTCTCTACGTCGTAGTACTACGCTACGCGCTACGGTGTCTTACCGTTTCCTTCCGAAGGTCGTTAACGCGGCACGCAGTCATCCAAAACTAGGTCTGAATATAAATAGCCTTATAATAATTATTACCTAATCATTCTGATAGGACATACTTAAATAGCATTTCGGTGGGTCATTTCAATTTTGTTCTCGTGGTTATTTACTGTGACGTCATTAAAGGCTGTTTTTAAGTTTCCACCAAATCAATGTGATGGAAACTATTATAAAAACTACAAAGTAAAAGTTGTATTATAGTGCTAAGTCGCCCGAGAATGTAACTAGCGGGGCAGTAAACGTATACCATTTTTAATACAGTTTTGTCAAATTCAGCCCTTTTTAAGTGTTTCAACGTTGGCAAGGCAGCTTCCGGGCTGCCGCTAGTCGTAAAGAGCTTGTATCTAGCGTGCGAGCTTACGGTTAAGCCCGCGTTCCGTGTGGACAAGCCCGAGTATCAGCGCACCAACAAAAGAGCGCGGGGCATAAAATTTAATAATTACACAAACCATGAGCATAGTTGCGCGAGTGTAATGACGAAAAAAAAAGTGTATCGCACTCTTCGAGGGGGCATCGCCCCACACCGCCGCGAAATTTTTGCGCCCCCCTCGTCCGCGTTCGTTTAGCGAGATTCGATCCCGCAATCAGGGGGGAAGGGAGGCATTTTTTGGCCTCCCCCCACCACCCACACCATCGTAAATTGAAGCATATAATTTTTATTACGGCGCTGTCGTGTGAGCTCCCCGGCGAGTTGTCAAAATGCGATACCAGAGCCGATTCCCCGTTTTTATCTTAGTTTCCTCGCACAAGTTCATCGTCCAAACCTAGACGGAAGGAAGGAGAAGGAATAATTAAAAAGGCTACACTTGAGCCTATCCGTAGCCTCGCCAGACCGACGTGCACGAACAAAAGAACGCACGAAACGTTCAACACAAAATTGAAGAAACACTTCATTAGTGCAATCATTACCGCGAGCGCAATCAGCCGACTTGAAACAAGCGCTCACTGTGTCTGAGATGTGTGTAATTGAAATCATACAACAAATGGCGTACAAATTGCGTTATTGCTAATTAGTACTTCATGAATTAAACAAAATTACACATTACTTACAACAATGTTTATAACTTAGTTTTAATAAGCTTAACATTAATTATAATTAGTACATAATTACAGAAAAGTTCTGAGAATAAAAACTTTATAAAGGTTGTATTTGTTTTAAATACAATTGTTTTTTGATTTATGTGAAATGTAAAAAAAAATATAAAGCATGTTCTACTGAACGTTGAAATGAAGTTATTATAATAAATAAATAAATATAAAGTTAGTGCATTGGTTAATTCTACATTGCAGTAACAATTTGAATCACAAAAAGAAATTGGTAACTCAGTGTGACGAAGCCTTTACTTAGCCTCTGATTTTCAGACGGCGGATGTGGTTGCGATGTGTCTTTTGATTCTGCATCACTTGTTAGTTTTAATTCGTATTTTGAGCTACAAAATAACAGTGCTCTCTAATCGAGTATAACAATTTTACTCAAAATAAAAGTCTTAATTTTCGGTTCAAAAAACTATAAAGTGTTAAAAATAAAAGGCAGAAAATTTTAAGAATTAACAATTTCTATATAAACACACAAAACGCACAGTATAGATAGTACAAATTTTAAATATGTACTATCTATCATTGCCTGTGATTATTTAGCGTACATTTAATAATAATTAATCTCTACAAGAAAATAGGACGTTTTACTTTTCTTTCAAAATTATCTCAATATAGAAATTACAGCTAAAGCTTCTCCTGAGTACTACTAGAACTATATATAAACACTAGCCGTTACCCGCCCGCTTTGCTGGGCGTATGATAAGATTTTTTTAAATATTTAACGCCCCCGCTCAACCCTCTGGGGGTGGAAAATCATAAAAATTAGTTATTAGTGAATTC
>DWDX01004982.1:0-11021 GCA_018245675.1 Agara michaeli | reverse complement strand
GTGAGAGGGATTTAGGCCATAGTCTACCACGCTGGCCAAGTGCGGATTGGTAGTCTTCACACACCTCAGAAAATATTATATAATTTATAACAATCTCTAAGGTGTGCCAGGTTTCCTCACGATGTTTTCACCTTAACCGTTATAGCAAGTGATATTTAATTGTTACTTATAAAACACACGTAATAAATCAGAGGTGGGTGCCAGGATCGAACCCAGACCCACCGGAGTGGGAGGCTGAATTTCAAACCACTAGGCTATCACTGCATTGTTATCAATACTCTATTAGCTACTTTTATACATAGTAATAATAAAAATATCTTGTCACATTTCACACTTTACATCTGATCACAAAATTAGCCAAAACATTCGTTATACATACTCAGACTATGGTTCACCAATCATCGCATTACATTCTCATAAAACATTTGTTTGACAACACAAGCGAATCTCTCTCTTCAACGGTAAGTTTCATTAGCTACTGCAACAACTACCGGTCAAGCTACTTGGATAGATTAGTATTGGTCAGTTAAAATCGGGGCTGGTAACTTCATGTCAGAATAAACGTAAGACGATGACAAACGAAAACACTTCGAAGACGAGCTACTCGACAAAAAGTATTGTGATCTTTGAAATCGTTCAAGCGTCTCTCACTGCGTCGATTGTAATCGAACTTAGTACTTCAAAGCGTGACTTACTTTTATAATAAAAAGCCGTTGACAATATGTCTGTGGTGTCTTACACGAAACGAAATAGAGTTTGTAATTGTACGACAATAATTTTTGTAACGGCAAAAACTAATTGGTTTCCAGTTGTGTTTCCAACAATCGACAGGACCACACAAGACAATAAAGAACTTTGCTTTCTGATTCTGTACAAAAAAATTCTCGTGAAGTTCGATTGAGCATTGGTTTCATCAAAATTTCTTATAGGTAAGTGCATTTTGTATTTTTTAAAAAAAAGCTTAAAAACTGTCTCATTGTTGATTGCGTAATCTTTAATCTCTCTAATAAGAAATTGATCCCTATAAGATTGTAGAAATACACAATAAGTGGTCAATGCCTACATCAGAGTTCAAGCAATATTATCTCCTTTTCTCATTTCATTTGCAATTACATCTTTCTTAATAATATGCATATTCAGTTTTAATAATTAATTTCCTTTAATTTCCAGTGCAAATCCAATTTGAAACATCTATTTATAATTCGAATCGACTTGAGCTTGGATTAATACAGGGTTCGACATTATCAACCTTCACGAGGTTCGCGTAGGACGAAATATATAATAAATGCAATCAATACCTAATTCCAGATACGTATACACTGAAATAGATGCAGAATTAACTCCACAATAGTGGTTTTCGATTTCTTCGCGCGCGATATGTTCGATTGCGATCGATTTTCCTTTCGAACGCTGTGCCGTTTCGAGTCCATTGCCAATGCTAAGTATCGCCACAAGTTTGAGGATTAAGGCGGTAAAAAAATTCAAACCTTCCACATTACGAAGTTCAGCCTCAAGTAGCAGTGTTGGTGCAATAAAATATACCATAGCTTTGTACGTATTATAAAAGTCTTGTAAACCTAAAGAATCTTTATTAATAAATCTCATATACTTATCATGTAACTACAAGTGGTTTGTGTAAACGTAACGTTTGTTTTCTTATGTTCTTTCGATTCTTATTTCTTGTTTCCTAGTTCTCAGTCATTAATGTAATGGTATTTCTTTCGATCCGCGTTATCTTCTAACTTATAAACTAACTTCGGTTCGTGACTGTTGCCACGATTCGGAGCAAGTTTAAGTATCTTGTTTCAAGTTTGAACTAGTTCACGTACCTTGTCTCACTCTATAGGGTCTATACTTATTGAATTTTGTAAGGGAGCCTAACTGAATTACGCTTTATGTAGCCTTAAAACTTCACAGTTAAAGTTTTCGTTATAGACTGCGCCTTAAAATGAATAACTAATGTCCTAACATCGAAACATCTTGCTATTTTGTTACATTATATTGTAACATACGTAAAACCATCAATCATGTTTCATGTAGATCTGTTAAAAAATAGGCAACGTATTTCATTGTGTAAACCTCGCATATTGCACTCGGAAGCTAAATAGTATAATCAACGCTCAGTAAAACATTGTTTACCTGATCCTCCGGCTATCACTTTTTCCTTCATTGTTCAAACGGACATGTTACAACAGGTCCATAAGGCTGGACGCCCGATGTAAACACGAACTATTTTTGGCTTGATTGACGACCGTGGCTTGACACTGTTTATGAGTTAGCTACGCGGTTATACTGCTACGTGTGTCGTACATTATTGTCCCAAGGCGCAAACGTTTAGTAATTATTGTCTATTATTTGTTTCTGTTTTGTAATATGTTTCTAAAGTATGTCTTCGTGTTCATTATTGTGATTTACGTGATGATTATTTCTGACTTTCCTAATGTTGTGTCTCTTTTAAAGCACCGTTTTTCATCACATATCACTCACAGACGAAATGGTAATAGTTTTGTTGGCGTTTTACTATCTAGTTCATCTATAATTGCTTTAATAACGCCGTGTCACATATGAGTTGATTGTTTCAATTGACACTGAAAAAACGGCCCTGTTATGAGTATGATGTGTTTATATTTAGGTTTTCGAAAATCGTATAATCATTTGTATGAGCAGAATTGAAAGTAGCTATTCTATGTGACACTGTAATGACGTGATTTGAGTTGTAACTTTTTACGTTTAAAATTCAGTGCAATTTTCAATTTTCATTTGTACAATTTGAAGACGTTTCTTAGGATGCGTTCGTGATGCACTTAACTGCAATTCGAAAGCGCTTTTTCATGTCACTTACCTAATTGTAAGTGTAAGATGTAATCTTTAAAACGTGAAATAATCTTTTGGGACTTAGGTATTTTTTTATTATGCTGAGATTGTTCAACCATTCACAATTATAAGACTTTAAAACTATTCTTCTTAGAAATCAAATCTTTTAAGACTTTTAAAATTCTTTGTCCCCATTTTCTTTGAAATAATAAGTGTCTTAAAATTTTATATCTTCTACCGTACGAATAGAATAACTATTATTTGAAGGAAAGATTGGGCTATACTACCGTTTATGGTTATGAAAAAAAAAGATTTTGAAGATTTTTTATAAAATAATAAATTTATTCCATAATATCCCACGAATTGGACATATAAATTGTAAACACAATCCAGGCTATCATTATTTGTATACACGATTACATGTGGCACTTAACTATATAATATGTACTGTAGAAGTATTTAAATATTAATTATTATAAAATTAAGAATGCTTACACGAAAAATCACAAAAGTGTAAATGCAATATTTACAATAGTCGACCTAATGAGACAAAATCTATATCTACTGCAGCATAATATATTTGTTTATTATACAAATTACGGATTACCGTATTTGATAATTTTACATTATTATTATCCAAAACAAGACATTGCTGGATGACAAAAAATCTACAATGTAACAAAAAATATAATTATCCGTTTAATTAATATTTACAGGTAGCGCTAAAATTACAAATTTCACGACAATCCGAAAAAAAAAAACAAAAATAGGAGTGTCCTTAAAAAAATGATTTGGATTTTTAACATTCCGTTACGAATATTTAACTAATATTTGGTGTCTATTCAAATCGAAAAGCACTTAACCATAATACATGACTATCGAGATTATTTGGAACTAAATAAAATTTGAGATCCATATGAATGTTCCGTTATAGAAAAAAATGTTAATCGACACACTATATAAATTAAAAAAAAAATGAAATAAATTAAAACTAGCTAAACATAATTAGGCTACTTAAACTTGACATAACAAAATAAGAGATCAAATGGAATTTAAAAAAAAAAATAGATAAAACTTAACAGCGCTACATGGTGATATATGAGACTTATATTAAGATCAAGAGAATTGTAGCAAATAGCGGTTTTTACTACGCATTGAAATATGCAACAGGATTAAGTTATATTTAATTGTCCATTTCACGATGTTTCGCTCAGGTCTGGTTTGATAGAGAAATTATTTTATTAATAATAATAATATGCAAGGGTTGGGTGCACTGTTATAAGTGACTCACTTTTTAAATAAAAAATATTTTGTACCAGGATATACTAAATCAGAGACAGTTTTAAAACAAATGAGAATCGATTCAAATAAATGCACAGTGATTTGTTGGAAACTATAACATTGTAGAACATAATAATTATACGAGGCGCTTTGTCGAACTTCACTCAAATTCAGAATCGTCAAGCAATATTTATAGAAAAGCAGATAAATGTGTTAGAGTTAAAGTACCATATTGAAATCAAATTATTCATCAAACAAATGCTTGCTTATTTATCAAACAAATAATCTGATTTTATATTGGTACGAACCACCATTAGCAATTTAAGTGCAGTTTGACACAACATCTCACGAAAAAAAAATTACAATGACGGAATGGACTTAAAAATAAGTAACAACAGTCCAGATCTGCTTAGCAGTATCACCGTTAACAATACTTATCTAATACAATCTTCTTTTTATCTGATGGTATTGAAGAGAGACGATGCGAGGGAGACTTTTATTATCGCGACAACCATCACCAAATTCACGATGTAGGTCGAATTGCATCTTAACTGGTAAGGTGGTATGTTAGGCTCACGAGGGCACTCACCTCGCCGATTTTCCTGGACTTCTTGGCCAGGTTGCCGTGATACCAAGATGTGGCATAGAACCTCGTACAACTCGGCTAGGAGCCGGTTCAATCGTGAAAAGTTCTCTTCGTTCGCCTCTCTCTCGCTCGGCAAGTTGAACGCTATAGCCATCTTTGTCCCTCAAAACGCCTTTTTCTACGGAAGAAGCGTGGACAGATCGCGGTTTGTTTTGTATGCATAAATATCGTGTGCGCGTTTGGGTGTCCTCCCTTTCAGCTTTTTCAATTTCTTTATCAACTTCAACTTTAACTCTGTTTCGAACCTTTTATTTTGTTATGTTGAAATTTAAAATTTTCATTTGACGATCTGCTCTGATTTCTTTGAGCCTTTCATGAATTGGTAAACACTTTGAAACCTTCGCCACTTGAAAATTGTGACGTCCGTGAAAAAAAATCTGGATAGGCTATTTTTAAGTACAGCTATAACAAAGTTCACTTTGACACTATAAAATGGCACACTGAGTCTACTGACATGGAACAACGGCACAGTTCAATTTGGCGCCGACGAGATCACAGAATCGAAGACTTCAAAAGTTCACAAGTTCACAGTAAAGTTCGGGCGAAACTCCGACGTGACCATTGTCCGTAATTCACTCGCAATTCAGCGATAACCGGCGGCGGTCGATGACACAATCGCGCTAACTAACGCACTATGCATCGCCACGGATTCTCGATGTAAACAAACTGACACTTCGCACTGCGCTCGACAAAAGAGGTCGGCTGACGACTATTGTACGTGCGGCCGGCGCGGAAGCGGATCGTGTAATAAGGGATAATACTTCGTGCACATCATTGCTCGCTCGACGCGCCTCACCGTGTGTGGGTGCGGTGCATAAAGTGAGCACACACTCACACTAACGTAGCCTATTTTATTATAAATAGTTGAACGCACGGTAGCACGTTCCCTTCGCACTCTACCACTACAATCAACGGCGACACCGTATCTCATCTCCCTTTCCCTCGCACACATCAGTGTATCCATCGACTCGCTTGGAACTGGTTACATCACTGTGACAATAGCGATTGGTAAAGTTGCGCCTTCTCGGTCTGTTGTTGGTTTGGGAACCCTTCGAGAGAGGGACGGTAATAGTGGTGGTTGTTTTGATTTCGGCGTCAAGAAAGCGCGGCAAACCGAACTGGCCAATGGGGTGGCTTATAGGGTATGGGGTGAGGTGACGTAAGAATGGAGGGCTCGCGTCCACGGGGTTGTTAAACGGAGTGCGTTCACTCGGTTACGAGCTTGCCACTGTAGCCCTACTATACGTTTCGTGAGCGACGTTCGCGATGTTTTAACTGCTCTTTGTTCAGACACATTTAAAGCTGGTTTAATGCGAGTTTAGCATCGGCCGTCCGATACCCGCGACAGGGATACCCGTGTGTGTTTTATTCGTAGTAATTTGGTAATGGTTTAGTACGTTGCCGTGTATAAAACGATTTTATCGTCGCGGTTTTGCCATGAGCCCGGGTTTGTGCAACCGAAGGTGTTTTTGGGTTTATTGGCGCTCAGGGCAGAGTGGAAAGCTTTGTTGAAACTGACTCATTACCGGGCAATAAAATTGATAACTGGCGTTTGAACGTGAAATAGTCGTAATAAAATGGGCCGCGTTACGAAATATTGTTTTTGTTTTTGTTTTAACAATGAAAAGGTGATAACCCACAAAATCGTTTTTTTTTTAAATTTTAACGTTTTATTATAGAGTTGAACCAAGTATTACGTAATAATAATTTATTGCTTTCTCCAATAAAAAATATGGTATGTTGGAAGGGATATAATTTGTGACGAGAATATGCAAACGAGTGAACTAAGTGAAAAATATATAGTAATATTTTGACAACACGGAAGATACATTATTCCTGATAACTTCCCGTTTTACGTATATCTAACATTATTATTAAGTCTGAACAAATGATGTAGAGTTTCAATGAATCCACATTTGAGTATTATGAATGTTTTTCAGCTGATGGCGACGCTACTAAGATTCAAGTATAACTTACCACATGCATACACTCACACATAAAAAATATTAATGAAAAACAAATCGCTTACATAAAATAATTATATGCATGAAAACAAAAACAAACAAAATCTATTACAACAAAACAAACCAACCATTATCCGAAGGTCCATTCAATACTACGTTTAGAATTTTGTATTAAATTTTACAAAGAGTTAACACAATACACTTATGTAGGGATCTTTAAACAAGAGTAAACACGGCAAATATTTTAAAAGATCAGTTTACAAGAGGACAATAATGAATTAATGAGGTTGTATCGATATTGAACCGTGAACAAGTTCAAACATGCTTTGTGATCGCATGAGTTAACAGAAAGGAAAGTGGGTTATGGAGCAGTTAACCATGTTTTAGTTTGGTTATAGCGAGACAATTCCCAGAAGTAGCTACGTATATAACTATATTAGCATTAGATTATTTCACGGCGAGAATTTTTTTTTTGTATCTTGAAATTCCTAAAACTGCTATTTTTCTTATCTCCGTAATAATAACTAGTACTAATCTAATCTAATTCGTACAATACTTACTCTTTCTTCGTAAATTATAATATAGTAATGTTATTAATTAAATATAATTATAAAATAAATAAATTAAGTAAATTATAATATAGTAATGTTAACATATACAAAAATGAATTATCAAAAAAAGTCGGTAATAAAAAAAATCAATTGAAACCTAAATTGGCGATTTTTACACTCTATCGGAATATCTTTACATAAATAGCGATCGAATATTACAAAAAAAAAATGTGGACACATTTTTTAAGGACAGTCCATTTATATTCAGATTATCTGGTTATATTTTACAAGCGATGAGTAAGGCGCGTGTTTTCACAAAGTATTTATTGTGCTAACCAGGTGGTTGAAATTGTGCAGGTTTTTATGTAAGCAGGTAAGATGACAATAGGTCATTTTGTACCTTATTCATGCCATTGTAAGTACCTTATTCGCAATTTGTAAACAGGATGAAAGTGGAGAAAGAAGAACAGGCAGGTACTCGAGCGGGAACGATTTTATTAAAGCGGTAAGATATTTTAAATGCAATGAATCAAATGTTTAAAAAAAAAACATAAATTGTCTCTCCGAATGTACTTACCTTCCTCTAGCAACGTTAAATATGTCGTTTGGTTGCTAAAGGCTGCTAAAAATATGTAACTACTAGATAAAATAAAATAAAATAAAATACATACATACATACATACCGTCACGCCAGGTCCCTAACGGGGTAGGCAGAAAGCACCGAGTGTCAAAAAAAACAATAATAAATAAATACTTTTGTCCCATTTCTAAGGAAAAGTTAGTATAGTTCCAACCTCGATAGATGGCGCTAGTCTTTGCAAACTCAATAGCAACATCTACGCTTGTTATATTTGATATTTGAATAATTTTATAAATAAAATTGTTAAGGTTTTAAAAGGAGGCTTCATGGTATGAATGCTATTCAAGTATTAACGATTATAATAATAATTGTATAAAATATCTTCTATAACGCTATAACTAAATATTGATCGGTAATATATATAAATATATAAATGCGAAAGTAATTGCGCGTAACCTATTACGTTTTTGTTAAAATTCTGAAACAAAACATAGGTGTTTTTTACGTGTTTTCTCTCGAACAAGTTTTTCAGGGTGGGAGACGGGTTTGTTTAAAACATAATATATTCTGCAGATAGTCGCTTCAGAACTATGAAACTATAAAAGTATTTAATAATAAATTCCTTATTTAGTACTTAAATACATTGCCTTACGTAAAAAAGAGTAACGGCTAGAAACTAGTAATTTAGGTATTATTTTCTTAGGTATATTTGCGTTTTTATGACTGTTACAAATCAGAACCATTTACCTAAATTCAAATTAACTTTCAAGTACCTACGTTGAAGAAATCATCATTAAACTGCGTTAAAAATTATTATAACATTACAATACCACGCTTAAAATGAACAATCAAGATACTTTTACTAAAAGAAAATAAACAAGGATATGAAAATGGTTTAAAAAGTGACGGTCGTGCTCACGATATCAAAAGGGCCGGTTAAATCGTAATCTGGCATAGCGGCTACTGGTCGATTTCACGCACTCGATTGGGCTTTGTGTGGTTTGTGTGCCGCGACTTTCAAGCTTATTGGAGATGCAAGCAAGGATATAACCATTTAGAGCTATCGAAATATTAAGCCTTCGTGCCCACAACACCATATTCACAGATATGATGAAAAACAACGGGCTAAAGATGTACCTTGAGGTATTCCAAAAATTAGCGACATTTGAAATAGTCATATATATTGTATAATAGAATATAAATTATACAATTTGTTGAACATTATGCATTGAAAATAACTCCATAAACAATAAATGCTACATTAACTGATAAAAAACAAGAATAGTTCTAAACATTACTTGATAACTTAACTAAATATTGGATATGGTCTAAATGTTGTTTTCTAACGATTTGAAAACTATTATAAACAAAAAGTATACAAAAGAGTATCTTCATTCTAACAAGTAACAATATTTATATCGCATAAAACCTTAACTTTACTTTTATTTGTTACAATGGGCACTAGACTAGCATTAAAATATAAAATCATATGCAGATGACATCATTATCGGGATCGCACTTAACACGTAGGTATTACTATGGAAATGAGATGAAATTACCATTTAATAATTTACGGTTTAAATCACACTTTTCGACGTCAACGTTTGTGTGTCGTAATGAATTTACGGCTCTCCCCCATTAGCGTATAATATTCGTACGCAATTTGCAACATCACATGCAAACATGGTTAAATGCAAATTATGCGACACTGGATCCTTTGACTCCATTTCTTCATTAGTTATCCTTTCTACGATAATTGTTTTTTTTTTCAGTTTCAACTTGTTTATCTTGCACGCCTTTCAAAAAGTTCGATGTGATAGTTGAAGGATATTGTTTTATTTGATCTGAAGAGATATTTGGAAATGAGCAAGACATCACTATGTCACCAGATATAAATGGCACGTGTATGTATGTATAGTACATGTACATACATTAACTAAACGGAACACAGTCCAATCATCCAACAGTCCAATTAACTGCAAATAAATCACTCAAATGAGGCCCTCAATACATTCGCTTGCTGTTAATTTTGACCACTCCACGTTGTAATTCACTCTGCATACACCTGATCCCGCTTGATAGATTACTGTTCTATCCTATTCACGGTGCTAGCTTTGATGTACTATCACTAACCTATTAGGTGCAAAATCGCTATTCACATATACCAAATTCATTTCAAGATCTCCGTTTTACGTTTCATCTTCGCTGACGTTATCAACGGCGCGTACGTTAGTCTCGCGTTCTTTTTCTTCCCATTTATAACAACAATGATAATAGGGACTATACCATAGATGGCGATTTGTTTCCAAATCAGGTCATTAAATGCCTGTGCTGTGGTGACCGGACAGCTGATAAACTCGTGATGTACTTATATTATAGATAGTTTTCTAACAGGTACTAGCAGTCAAGGAATTTAACCATCAGACCAAGACGCCAGTCAAACTTTTCCACAGTTGCCAGCTTTGATTTAATTTCTAATTCTCACGACTTTCCCTTTCATGCTCGCTGGCTACCTTGATATCGGCTCGGTACTCAGTATAAGTGTGTAATGAGCGAGCGCAGCGTACGGTCAAATGATAATAATATGGATTCGCGAAATAACAGGTGCCCGGACGATACAATCTCTTGTCATAACCAGCGCGCACTGTATTAAAATTGGATTTTATAGAGCTGCTGTTTCGAGTATATTATGAATTCAGTTCGTAATATTTAAAATATGCTCCAACATATGGAAGCGTATATCAACATCGGTGGACTGAAATGATGATGATGAAGAAGTTAGCGTCGATTGATTGAGGTTGACCATTTAATCAACATGCACAAAAGACTTACAGTTGCGTTATGGTAACCAGCTATGATATACGGACGTACATAAATACTATAAAATACTTATATATTAGTAAATACTTTTACTTCACCCCCGCACGGAACAAGCTTTAAAAAATACACCAAACATACATATAATTGTTTAGGTTGTGAATCGGGACTGCAACCAGTTTAGAAGTCTGATCCTCTAACTAGTACAAGGCGAGTTGAAATATATTTTGAGTTGTATCTATATATATAAAAGCGAAAGGTCACTCACTCTCACTTATCACGAAATCTCATAAACTACAAGTGCTAGGAGTTTCAAATTTTGCATGCGGATTCTTTTAAGGACGTAAGTGCTCACTAAGACGGGATTT
>DWDX01004981.1:0-11022 GCA_018245675.1 Agara michaeli | reverse complement strand
GAATATACGATCGTACATCGTACCAAAGCCAAAAAAGTCGTATAAATACGATTTAAATCGTACGGTTGGCAACGCTGATATGCTTATATTTATATGCCGAGAACGACTATTGACCTCGTTATAGATTCAAAATGTCAAATGTTTTTTTTAATACCAAAAATGTAAAGCACTGACGTCATAGTGGTCCACGTCTACTCACCCAATAATACTGCAACAACAATGTACAACCAAAGTTTCCGTTTGCTATATATTTAAATTTGAAATGTAAAATTATATTTGAAACAGTAGGTACAACACTATCCTAAGTGTAAACTATCACTAAATAAACAATCAGTCTTCAACCAAAATACGCTTAACATTACATCTAACGTAGTGCTGTCCCAAATTCAACAAATAACTTACAGAAAATACTGTACAGTAAGTAGGAATACCTAGCAAATAGTGAAAAACATTTAATAGCTTCTTAATTTAATTCTTAAGATAATTATTCACTAAACTTGTGCTTGTAAACTAAACTTGTTAAAAATTAAGATCAAGACAATTATTACAAGATAACGTTTTGCAGGTAGTCGGTAAAAATGTCAAAAGAAACATTTAACATTCTTTGGGTACAGATGTCGTTATTAATTTGAAAAAATGTCCAATCACATTAGCGTGAGCCGGTCGCAGGTTGTAATACAAGCCTCATACCAATCAAAATCTATTCGGATTGTTTACTCTTAACATTCATTGCACGAAGTTGAATTACTAATACATACTCGTACTTCAATAAACTAATTTTGGCGGAGCTACAAGTAACAATACTATAATAACAATGATGACTTATTGTTCTATTCTATACAAATGCTTAATTATGTATGACGCAACAGTAAGAGCATTTACACATTATCCGATATAATACCGTTATCGGAAGCCGACACGATCGCGTGCGATATCGGAACACAATAAATACATGGGACAGGTATCTACTTGAATTTCATGAGTGTCAAATTATCTTCTACGGTATTGGATTGCCGGATGCATTGACGTGTGTGCCATATAGCGTTAGATTTTATCGCACATTCAACGAAGAGCGAGCCATTCAGGTATGCAAATTGGGTGTACATGAAAATCTCTTTAACAAGCGTTAAGTATCGTTTATCGATAAAGACGGAGGATGTTAGCCAAAAAATAGTACCAAAGACTACTTACATCGAGGGTTAATAGGCTTTACCTAGGATCGCTAGTAATGCAACTGCGCCTTCGTGAATCGAGACCGCGGCCGAATGCCCGGCTGCCACATTAAAAAATGACATGACGATATTAAATCAAATAACGGTACATTCTAAAACTGTAGAGTATAACGTCTCAGATGTTTTACGATACAACATTAGAATTACTAAATTACAACAGACGACCAAATAGACGAGTTATTAAAGCAAAGATAAATTAATGTACAAAATAACTTCTACTTTGCGGGTACACATGTTGACAGCCACTTACTTCCATACATAAATCTGACTGAAGTATTTCTAACGAGCGTCCCAACAAGTTTGATTTCTAAAAGAACACACTATCCGATCCGGGACAGTAATACAAGTTTTGCTGCATCGCAGCACATGCATGCAGCGGCAGTGGAATCCCAAATAAAGAGTTCTATCACCTTTTTTATTACTAAATACTAAAGAAAAATACACGTGAATTCGCCGTTTACCTATAAAAATGTATTCTATCACCTTATAAATTTACTCCTAAAAATCCCTATTACACGTAATTACTCGTGAGAATACACACACACACTTAACAAAATGTATTCTGCGTACAAGTACGTGCTTATTACGAAAGAAACGACGAAAAAAGTCGTTCGCGGTTCTCTCGCTCGGTGGCCAGTGGTAGTGATATCGGTACTCAGTTTTGGAATGTTCCGCGCGGTCTGTTCGCGGCTATAAAGCACATCTTGTACTTTAAATGTCATAAGAAATATACATTGGATATTAACGCCGCCCCCGCCTACTTCTCCTCTTTTAAGTCTGGCCGTCTCATGAGAGACCCGACTTCATCACGCGGGGTGGCTCGGAGCGGCCCGCATTTGGCTTTTTTAGGTCTCTCGTACAATACCTCCCAATACTTTTGCGATCGACGCCGTTGACTTTACCGGCGGCTTTTACAATGCCGCTCAAAAGAGTAAAATGAGCCCAATGTAAGTCCAATTAGTACAATTACAGGTGGTCGCTACACTCCAGCCCCGCGTTGCAGTAGCCGTTCGCCGCCCCGTTCCCGTTGACGTTCCCGTTGCTGATGGTGTTGACGGTCACGGTCCCGTTGGCCTTCTCCCGCAGGACGAGGTCGAGGGCCGGCCCCACCGCGTTGGCGGCCTTGCCGCCCGGCGGCTTGTAGAACCACCACGCCAGGAAGAAGAACAGGAGGGAGCAGAGCTTGCCGACCAGCGCGAGCGCCAACATGTACCTACAAAATGAATTAACGAGGTTAGAGGAAATGAAGAAACGGATGGAAAATCATGATCGACTAAACTTTCATTAGTCAGAGTAAGGATCATCATGACTTTTTCCTCCTGCATGGTCAAACGAGATCTTCTTGCAGAACGGAAAGTTATATCTAATATAGCTTTCGTTCTTATCTTAAGCGATGTGAAATAAAATTTTAGCTGAAATAAAGGTTGGAGAACGTTGGACCAAATTCATCACGCTTAATTATTTATCACGAATTACTGTACAAATCGAATGTGGATATCAAATACGGTGAGCACCTGCTCATATTGATGTTATCGTACAGGAGACAGGCCCCGGTGGCGCCGCAGCTCGTGGCCCACAGCGAGCACGACAGGTCGATGAGGAACCCGAACAGCAGCGGCGCCGGGATCGTGCCCAGCAGCCGCACCTTGATCCACTGTATGCCCAGAGCGAAGGATCTCTGGTCCTCCCGGACGCAGCTGGAACGATCTTCGGTGTTGAGTTGGTTTGGCGGATATTAATTCGTGAGAGGATATAAAAGAGGCTGAACGATTCCTTCAAAAGAATTTCTCAACGGACTTCGGAGAACAAAAATGTTCAACGTTTTGAACTCGACACGGGAATGAATGAAAGGATATTAAGCGGTCACTGTTACCGTAGCGTGGCGGACAGCGCCGGCATCGTGGCGAGGAACGTGAACAGCATGACGCAGAAGGTCAAGCTCACGAACACCCACAGGTACGGGCACTGCGAGCGGCAGATGCTGTTGATGGCCTCGTATTGGATCGACGCGTTGCCGTCTGGAAGCCCAAGTTCAGGTGTGCCTACGTTGTATTTCTATTCGTGGAAATGTTTATTGGAAACCTTTGCGGTTATTTTTTGTGTGTGAACTGTAATAATCGTCCGACGAACACCGTCACGGAACCACCGACCTGGGAGTTCGTATCGCGGCAGCTCGGCGGCCCCGTACTGCACGCAGTCGCAGTCGGCGTAGAGGCGCGCGGCGGCGGCGGGCGCGGCGGGCGGCGCGGGCAGCGCGCGGCGGCAGGCGGCGTGGCACGGCGAGTAGTACACCACGCCGGCGCCGCACACGGGCGCGAACGCCGCGCCGCCGCAGCCGCACGCCGCGTTGCACTCCGCCGTCAGCCGCTCCGCGCTGCACACAATGCACGGCTCTTGTAGTCTCCTCGAACTCTCCTCAACACAAGATCCTCTACTTTTAGAAACCTTCGCGACTACGACCAGATCACCACGCCTCAGACGTCGCCACGGAACTTTGACACCGCGACGTATTCGATTATTTTCATCATAAACAAATTTTAGACGTCTATCCGGCTTCGACTATGAGAGCACTAAAGTCACTTTCGTGTCTGCCGGTAAACAATACTACTTGCTACGAACAATGTTCAAAGACTCGAAGAGCTGCAGTCCGAAAGACAGAGACCGTTAAAGCGTTAAGTAACTCCAATAATACCTAATACAATTGCTATTCTATTGAACTACACTAGAAGGTTTTGTTAACAAGTCAAAACCCCAAAGACGTGAAACAAAATAAAGGACAAATTTCGTTCAGCGAATGGATGACGTAATGACGAAACTCACCCGACCACGGCGGGCGAAGAGTACGGTACGGTGACCCCGGCGAACGGGTAATCTTTGCAGGTGAGGACGAAACTGAAAGTGAAGGCGGCGGCGACGAGCGACGCGGCCACGCACAGCTTGATGATCCCGCCGCACGCCAGCCGCCAGCGCTTCACCAGCCAGCCGCCCGCGAACGTGCCGCCGCCGCCCGCCGGCACCGTGATTATACCTGACAGTCAATGCAGAATAGCGGATAGTTCATCAAAAATATCTTCGCAACAAAATCCTAAAGATATTTGGTATTAGTCACCAATTCGTATATTTTCCAGATTTGAATAACATCGGAATTCATTGGCCATATGTTTCGGAATTCAAGCATATTTCTCCGAGTACGATGCAAGTTAGCATAGCGTATGGCAAAATCGTTAAGCCAATATTCTTTTCCACATACCTAACTCTTCTTACCTAATAGCAAAGCAGCTTCAGACGCATTCACGGCAAACTGATTCTCTATCAACTTTGGAAGGAACGCGGCGAACCCGGAAATAAGCATTCCCTCGCTAGCACCAGCTAAGTTCAGGAACAGGAAAGTCGGGTTCCTCAGCAACGCTGCGGCGGCTTTGGGCAGCTCATGAAGAGCGCTGAACGCGGCTGACTTCGACGCAGCACCTTCGTGCGCCTCTGACACCTTTGATGCGCGGATCTCTTCTGCGCCTAAAGTGGAACACCAAATTGATCACTTGACATCTGAACTAACTGATTAAGAATGTTGGACCACGATCGACTGATAGGAATGAAAAACGCAGCGAATAACAAATATACATATTTAGTGCTATGGTATAAGATTTTTTCGTTGACTAGAACTTCGCTTGACGATACTTAGAGACATCAGAGTTGTCAGAGAATTTATCCTAATTTAAATTACGTCTTTTAAAAAAATTTACTATTTCTTACTCGGTAAAGGTTAAGAAAATAGACGCCCCATGATATCAGGGGAAAATATGGTACCTAGCATTGGATTCATAGTATAAATAAGTTGTATTAGTCTAGTAGAAATAAGCTCAATACAATACTCACCCGGTAGTTCATATGGAAATGCCAATAGCGGTATCGCCACTACGAGACACAAAATAGCAGACAGTATGAAGCCAACCCACCACGCCCCGATCCACACGGAACTCAATGGGGTGATACCCATTCTGAGGACAAAAAACACATTGTTTTTAATACAACAATTAATAATATATCAATACATCTCACAGACAACGTTTACGAAATCCAAATAAGAATAATTAAGTGCACCAGGATGAATGTAAAATCATTCAAAAATGTGTTTTGGGATTGCGTGCTGACGATGTTTAATACAAAAAATGTACACTTAGAAAAACATTCGCTACCGTCAATCTTATGCTGGTTTATATGTACTTATATCTATTCTTACAGAAATGATATGAAAAAAAAAAACAAACTAATAAAACTCCGTAACAACAATCTACGCAAAAATATTAAATTAGGAACGAAGCCACAGAAACTACCTCTTCTATAGGCTCGACATGGGCGCTCTGCGATTTTTAATCCGCGCAGTTAATTTAGAAGTGAAACCATATCAAAGAGGTCGTTCAAAAATTCTCCTCACGGAAAATCATATTTCGCTGCGGAAGCCATGAAATTATAAAACGGTGGAATTAATTTGGCTGAAAAGTTGCCAGAGGATCGTACAATGAGACGAAAGCGAGAGGGCAAGTTGGCTGAATAAAGCCGTGTCGCTGCTGCGTCCGGATATTAAAAAATGTGAACAACGCACGGACAGATAATAAAGGAACGCCCGGAGTAAAGCGCGCGAATTTACCTTTCCGTTTCGTTCCGAGTGATCGGCGTTCCATGCGCGAACATGATAGACCACTAGAACGGTAGGCAGTTACGAATTAATGATTTGAAGATCGAAGCGGTACTTTGCCGAAACAAATATACATATAACGAAGAGCCCTAACCGTCTACCAGGATTACGATAATAACACAAGCTATGTAAACTGAAATACCGTCCATTAGGAACACTGGTGGAAACATGGTTCGGTAAAGCAATCCTAGTGCAAGCAACAACAATTTCACCTCGAATATAAAAAAATGTTATAGGTATAAAAATTATAGCCTTAAAATTTAAGGCAAGGGTTCCGCAGGACGCGCGTGTTGTTTAGGTCAAGTGAGTCGACGCTCGCCTCTAAAACACTAAGATTTCGGCTAGGGAGCCACTCGGCCTGAATCCTGTGGTTTTTAGCTGTTAACCAAATTGGTAGAGCTTATTAAATATGATTCTTTACATATGGCTCTTCTGCCTTTAGCTACTTTTTATACCTAGAATAAGATGGTAGGTCAATAATTAACCTTCATAACTTGAATAGGTATAAAGCTTTCTGCTTTCATTGAACGCTAAATCCTAGTTGATTACATACGAATATTACGTGTGGAACGTGGTTTTCTATACATATACCTACCTATATATACAAATACCTCATACTAGCATTATTTAACTATAGACACTTAACTTACATGTACTGACTCAAATAACAATTAATTGATCATCAATATTCCCGACCTTTTCACCAGAAAGCTGACAAAAAGAAAATTAATTACGAATAAATTAATATTTTTTTTTCTAAAGGCAAACAATGTCGCCTGATAGAAAGGTGTAACAAATATATTAACCCCGTTCCAACTTTGAACTCCGTGGCGTACTTCGCACTTGGGACATCATCATCATTATTTGTCCTGCCCTCAACCGACTCGGGGTCAACGCAATTACGTATAGATTTATAGATTTGATAGTAATTTTACGGCGGGCCGCCGGCTTTATTCACCCATACGTAGAAACACCATGATAGCATCCTTTCAATATCATTCGGATTTTATTTATTGGAGAATTTCTACTGATTACACACATAGGTATGCCGTTAATTAAATTATAAGTATGCGATTGATATATGCATAATATTATGAATGCGGTAGTAACTCTGTCTGTTATTCATACTGTCCCATTGTGATGTAATTTAATATTGAGACAGTTTGAAGTCTGCAAGACGAGGCGTACTCTACCCCTGATGGTGTGAAACGGGGCTTGCAGTATTACAGTAAGGTATAATTTCAACTTTCAGCCGATTTTAATAAAGGTTCTCAACTTAATCGTATTGTATTGTGTTGATTAGCGAGATTTCCACCGTTTCCAGTGCGTAGACCTCGAGAACCTATAATTAATTATATCAATTAACAAATAATGCAAACTTTCACTGTGGAACTATCTAGTCAACTATCACGAAACTATATTTAATTACGTTTTAGAAAAAGAAATGGAGTAAGCAAAAGCACAGAATTAAAAAAATGCTCACGTTTCCGAATTGACGGTGACGAAGTCTGTGTAGATTTTGAGCATCTGTCCGCCGAGCACGTAGCCCAGCGCTGGGCCCACCACCGCCATCGTGTAATATACACCTAGAAAGAAAATAATTTAAAGATCCGAAAAGTAAATAGCACTTCCCAATGCTATGCAGTTACTAATACCTCACATCCATATAGATATATGTCGAAATAAGCGACAACAATACGCTGGCAGCTCACCATTTTCTTAAAAGAACGGTTGATCCAATATGTGACAGTGTAACGGCAGTTTCTTCTAACAAATTGTCATCACAGAGTTAATATAGACGTATTATCGTGACAATATTCTAAAAAGCTTAGCTATATTAAGGTTTTTATTATTTTTCTTGTCTTTCTAAATGTTTTATACAGGTAATGTTTACAAAACCCGCTTCAAAGTCTGTACATTGAAAATCTAAGTGAAATATATGATTTCTATCTATTTAGTTATCTATCTATCTAGTTATCTTTTTAAAACACACCGGCGTTAATATGAATAGCATTGAAGTGCACCAATAGATCCATTACGCTCTCGAAACAGCGCGTCATTGTTTGTGAAGGATCGCACGGCCCCGGGTGGTATCCCATTTCTTATAAACCCCTTCACGCCGTGTTTTCACAGCTAAAAGCTCCTACGGAAAAAGCACGGCAGAGGTGCGCCTCTCACCGCGAGCTTTACTGTTTGGAGATAACAATAATAACTTAATACCGCCCTATATGTTTCTGTTCTGTTCGGCCAATTATGTTTTTTTTCTTTATTCCATACACATATGGGACTGAAACTCAGCACGGTTCAGCTATCAGGGTCAGATATGTCTTGACGAAGTAAATGTTTTATACGAAGAATTATGACAGAACTATTAGTAGAATACTAATATGAAGACAGTGTCGACCTTTTGTTTTATTTTATAGAACAATCGTTTTATGCCATTGTTAGATATTATGTTACAATATTAGATACTCTTTTATGACTTTACTAAAAACAAATGGCAAAAATTCAATAGCGCAGAGACGTTCATTGTTGTATTTTTGTAACGTCGAGTCTATTAGATGCACGGCTTGTTTATATATTAAAAACGTAATAACCCCGACGAATATGCGAAGACCAGATCAAGAGACGACAGTGGTCCGCGAGGACAGTAACCGGTGGGAATCCTTATTTCCGCCTAGCCTTGCGTATGATCCATGTATCGCGCGCCGTGTCTCGCTCGCAGTGCAGCCAGGCGCCGTTCTCGACGAGCAGAGAGCAGTGGAGAGCGGTATCGCTGTCGAGCTGCACGTCGCTCTCAGCTCTCGGCGGACGGAAGCGGCGGGACGGTAATGGCGGTTCGATACATTGCTAATGCATGATGTAAGTACGCGGTACGGTGCACGCGCGAGGCCGCGACGAGAGAATGGATTGACGACAGGTGACAATAGAGAACGCTTTTTTTGATTCGCCAAAAAGATTTTCCTTCGACTTCCGCTCGATTTCTGTCACACCGTTCTATGTCAATAACCTTATTACTCATTATTCAGTCATAAGAATAATAATAATTGGACAATTGCATACACGGCTATCTGGTCCCAAACTAGGCAATTAAATACCTGTGTTTATGAACGTACCTTCATAAATGATTTATTATACTAATGATGACAATATAATATAATATATAATAAAATAAAATATAATAAAATAATAAAATAAATAAATAAATAAAAATAAATGACTGCTCTACTTTCAAATTGAGAATGACTGTCAACCGATGAACGCGCTACATTCAAATTTAGAATAACTGTCATCCGTTGAACGCGCTACATTCAAATTTAGAATGACTGTCAACCGATGAACGCGTTACATTCAAATTTAGAATGACTGTCAACCGATGACCGCGCTACATTCAAATTTAGAATGACTGTCAAACGTTCGCAGTGTAGTTTGCATCGCGCCGGCGAAAAGGCTATATATCTCCTTAATCACCAAACGTTCCGATTGCTTAATATCAAAACGCGCGCGATGCATTCCGCTTGCACCACGATAGCTTTAATTGGCCGCTCGCAGCGAAACGCCGACACAATCGGAAATGCGTCGCGGTCGCTACACTATTAACTGCACGTCAACTACACTTGCCACTGCTCCGTCTACCGCTGCGTTTTGAACTAATAAAGGGGTAAATCATGAAGAGGTAAAGTTTGTTTGTACGGAGTCAACTGTGAAACTCCGAAACCGATTATAAAAATTCTTTCACAAATAGATGGATATATTATTTATGATCGACATAGGCTACTTTGTGTTCTGATTTACAATAAAAATAATTCACAGAGTACATATTAATAGTTGAGTCGGGTGAGATAGAGAAGGTGTGACTGTAATTTGGGAGTTAATAAAATATAAATAATAATAGGTTAAAAAACACAGTTCCAAATTATCATTACCAAATACGAATGTAGATAGAAGCGCGTCAAGTCTTTAAGGATTGACAGAACAGACAGAGAACACTAGAAAACCGTAAGGTGTGTACCTCGCGATGTTTTCCTTCACCGTTGTAGCGGTAGTATGTAACATTAGACAGCGTATGGTATAACTCCCTCTATTACGATAAAAGCCCCCATAACACATAACGTATATTATTTAATACACGCTGGAGTGCTTTCCTGTGTTCAACGGAACGACCCAGCAGTCTCGAGATACGACCGCTAAGGCGAATGGCTCGCTATGGCTTTTAATAACTGTTTTTGTTTTTTCTCATAGATTTTCCAGCACATAATATGAAATAGTCATCATCATCATCAAAGACTCATCAAAACCATCATTTTTGGAGTCAGCAGCGCCACGAGACCGTTCATCATTTTTATTTGCCGCGACCGGGAATCCAACCCGAATCCTCCGAGAGGCGGCTTCTTAACCAATATGCGATATAAGTCATAAAACTATGTATTGTTTTGGAAATTTACGATGCGATTTAATCAGATAAGAGTAATACTGGCCTCTTGTGATATAGCAATCTACTAAACGATAAGTGCAAGGGATTACCCAGATAAACAGATGACATCTTCTTGGAGACATTCTCATCGATGTAGGTGACGCCGAGTGTGAAGAGCGGGGTGGCGCCGGCGCCGTGCAGCAGCTGTGCCACCACGAAAATGGCCACGGCCCACGATCCGCCCTCCGCCGACTTCTCGCTGTCGCACACGTTCGACTAGACGAGAAATAAACTAGAAATAATCCTTTCCAAGACAAAGTATATAGTTGTATACCTACTTAATAAATGCTTTGTCTTTGAACGCCTTTTTTTGTAAACTTAGCCTAGCGACCATGTCGATGGACCACCTAAATGTGGAACTGAAGGTGAAGGTGGTGAAAGATCCAGTGGACATGTGCAACACCCGAGGAGTCGCCAACATGTTGCCGCCTTTGAAGTAGAATTCTTTTTGAACGTTTCTTGAAAAATTCCATGTCATGACGCAAAAGTAACTTCATTCCACATTTTAAACGTTCTTTCGAATTGTTTGCATAAATATCTACAACTAGCCGTTACCCGCCCGCTTTGCTGGGCGTATGATACGAATTTTTTTAATTTTTAACGCCCCCGCACAGCCCTCT